>JAZHYW010034088.1:0-24875 GCA_037355805.1 Ixodes ricinus | reverse complement strand
GACGAGATAAACTGGGCACTCGGGCGTACGCTGACTAGCGACAAATACTATTCCGCCACATTTGATAGAACTGATTTGTGTGTGTGTGTGTGTGTGTGTGTGTGTGTGTGTGTGTGTGTGTGTGTGTGTGTGTGTGTGTGTGTGTGTGTGTGTGTGTGTGTGTGTGTGTGTGTGTGTGTGTGTGTGTGTGTGTGTGTGTGTGTGTGTGTGTGTGTGTGTGTGTGTGTGTGTGTGTGTGTGTGTGTGTGTGTGTGTGTGTGTGTGTGTGTGTGTGTGTGTGTGTGTGTGTGTGTGTGTGTGTGTGTGTGTGTGTGTGTGTGTGTGTGTGTGTGTGTGTGTGTGTGTGTGTGTGTGTGTGTGTGTGTGTGTGTGTGTGTGTGTGTGTGTGTGTGTGTGTGTGTGTGTGTGTGTGTGTGTGTGTGTGTGTGTGTGTGTGTGTGTGTGTGTGTGTGTGTGTGTGTGTGTGTGTGTGTGTGTGTGTGTGTGTGTGTGTGTGTGTGTGTGTGTGTGTGTGTGTGTGTGTGTGTGTGTGTGTGTGTGTGTGTGTGTGTGTGTGTGTGTGTGTGTGTGTGTGTGTGCTCGCGTGCGTGCGTGTGCGTGTGGGGGGGGGGGTTGGGCGGCGGAGAAAAGCTCACCGGAGATAAGCTCACCGCAACACCGGCGGATGCGGAGAAAAGCTCACCGGGCTTTGAGCGGATGCGGACAAAATCTGTCCGTTTTTTTCACCTTTAGCGGATTCTGCGTCCAAAGTGGCTATTTAACGCAATTCGCATCTGTCACTTCATTAGAAATATGTCCTCTTCTTTCTAATATTCTTGAAGTTCATTGGGCATACTTACTAATTCCTCAGAAATTAGTAATCACCCATTCTGTATAGTAATGAAGCCGGAAGTATAAAATCAGAACCTCGTACACCGGTAAGAAAGACAACAATTTATTGACAGCTGACAGTGCGACGTTGGTAGCTCTGTCAGATAAAGAGGTTGCTCTTTGCGAGCTAATATGAATAGCGGTGTGTGAACCGTCTCAGCTCCGAATATTGTGCAGTGCCTAGTAGATAAGTAAGTGTATGTTGATGTAATCAGTGTCCGCTACGCTGTTTTCTTTCTGTTAATTTCACTAACAAAAAATTGCGGTGGTTTAGCTCGGCTATGGCAGGATATACGTAGCGTGAGCTTATGCGCAAAAAATGAGAGGCGCTATCAAGCGGCTCCGGTGCAGCGTCAGACTTGGCTAGTGCGCAACGGAGGCGGACAGCTGGGCACGCGGCGGCGCCGGTGCGTCTGCCGCGGCTATGACGTCACTCCTCTCGAATGTGCAGACCGGCGAGGCGCGCGCGGTGGCGGCGGAGCGCTCGGCGGTGGTGGCTCCGGCGCGCCAGCTGTGCGCCGTGTGACGTCACTGCTCCTCGTGCATGCGCAGACCGGCGAGGCGCGCGCTCCGGTGGCGGAGCGCGTGGTGGCGGCGCCTCTGGCGCGCCAGCTGTGCGCCGTGTGACGTCACTGCTCCTCGAGCTTGCGCAGCACTGGAGCACGGCTCATTATGCGAGCCACGTGAAACTCCTCAACCTCGGCCAGTGTAGTTCACGCTACAAAAAAAATTTCGTTGCGAAAACAGCTTCGTTGTGTCATGTTTGTTGTCTTCACTCCGTCGTCGTCATTTGAGCGGTTTTCATCATGTATACCGCTTACCAACTCGCCCTATTCGTATACCTTACAGAAAACTACTTCTTATATAGGTCACGAGTAACAACGGTGCCAGTGTGCGGCTCTGAAGGTCATGGGTGGCTCACCGTAGAAGGGCACTATCACACAAAGGCCAATGTGTGGAAACACCAGCACGAACGGCTAGAAAACGTGCATGTCCGTGGAAGAAAGAAGCCTCGATATCCTACTGACTGTTTTATCCTGTTTTCAAAAGTTATCAAAAGCTTCAAAGAGAATTTCAGGCACCGCGTTGTTCCGCATGCACTTTCGAATTTTCGGCATTTACAGTTTTGATTTTTAGGTTTTAGGCAGACATTATTAAGTTTTCGAACTTTTTCCTGTTCTTCAAGTTCATAAAGTTTTCAGTTAGGCTTTCGTTGCCTAGAGACTAAGCCACAGAAAACACTCGCCCGCAATTCCTATTTTGGGAAAAGTATACCTAATAAGCTTAACAAATATTACAAAAAAGTACATTTTCTTTTCTACAAAGCTGACGAATTTTAATAATAATAAATTGATATATGTTACGCATGATCCAACATCCTCCATATAAGTAGAAGAAAAAATCGGTGAACTTTCTCCGCATACGCTCAGTGGCCGGTGAGCTTTTCTCCGCATCCGCCGGTTTTGTAGTGAGCTTTTCGCCGGTGAGCTTATCTCCGGTTGAGCTTTTCTCCGGTGAGCTTTTCTCCAGTGAGCTTTTCTCCGGGATTCAAAGATCGAAACACAAACACACACACACACACACGCGCACACACACACACACACGCGCCGCACACACACACACACACATACACACAAATCCCGGAGAAAGTTTGTTATCATACGTTGAAGACTATCTGGGATCGAAAATTACTTACATTTTTGATTTTATAATCAGTTTGGCGATCCAAAGAAATTAAAGTAAATAATTCGATTGTAAGAGCTGCGCCTAGGGAGAAAAAATCAAGTCCAAAAAGCTTGCGTTCAGCTGAAGTTTTACATGAAGATAAGCTTTGACTCTTGTTTTTGTAAGTTTTGTAAAAAATTCACTCTGGAAAATTATCTTGAGATGCATTATTATCTAAATGAACGCCCATAAAAACAAATATTTTCAGTGTTTTGCTTAATGTTATATACGCGTACTGTGCTGCACGCCTAATTTATCAGTGAACACTAGGCAATAAATTATTGCGTATCGTAGAGCAAAACAAAAGTGGTGAAACACGCGATTGATTAGAACAGTAAAAAAACGGCGCTTCAATTCTATTTTACAGTCTTCTTTGTTTGCTGCGAATAACTGTGACACGAGGATGTAAACTTAAGAACGTCGAACTTTGCAAATGTGAAACAATCATGGCTAATTAAATTAGTAAGCCTTATAGTACCATTGTATTTTTATGTCAATTACGTGCCCCAAGAAGCACAGTCCTTTGCGCCAAAATTAGGTTGTTGCCGGGCAACCTAAGGACCTAAATCCCCCCCCCCCCCCACGAAGGACAATGTATAACGTAACTTGTTATGCCTTAACCAGAGACTGGATGTTTTGGCCCTAAATTGCCTAAGAAGTACTAGTTGTAGTCTTCTAGTACCTGGTTGTTCGATTATCACCTTGCGTTTTTGGTCTCAACTTGGGAGGAAATGCCAGAATTAGGCTTCACTGCTGGTCGTTTGGTTGATACGTGGTATATTTGGCTAATATCTGACATTTCGTTCATGTCTGGCAGATATCGATAAAAATTGGCGGCCACCTTTATCTACAAAGTCGTGTAATGCATAAAATGCGGTATTCAAATGGGTCACAAAAATATATCGGGTTGGAATGTTCGTGACTTTGCAGAGGCGTATACTGGTCCTAGTCTGGCCCAAGTATACTTCGCACGGACCGCCACTGATTCAGAAGGTTCTTTGTCGCGGTTAAATGGCGAAAATAAAATGGGACTTTTTGTTTAAGTCTTACCTTCGCAAAGCTTGATGACGTAATTGTGGGATCGAAACCATCCGCCTGACGACAGTCGAGCGCGGCTCATGGATTGGACACGAGAACTGCGTGCGCACTCGACTTCGGCTCGTAAATATCAATGCCTCGGCGGACACTCGGGTAGTGGCTCGTGTCCAACCACTGCGGTGATGAGAATAGCCGAACTCTAACAATGCCTCGAGCTCAGCACGCGTTTTCTACTTTGCCAACCCCAACGCGTGGCTATGATTAACGTTTTTGCATAGAATATGCACCAGGCCACGTGGCCGCTTGTTCTGGCTCAGAGTTGAGGGGATGAATGATGCTCATATTTCTCGAATTTATTTGGTGACTGCCATTGCCTAGAAAGAAAAAATAAGGCAAGTTTATTGAGTTATTAACGTTAAGAAGTGATTCTAAGTAGTATTTGCCGAAAGTAGAAAAATCGTTTCATGGCTCCTTTGAAGGGATTGTCCAATGAAATTTCGTATTTAAGAAAGCATTTAGACCTCATTGTCAATGGCAGTAGGAGCATCTTCCACGACAAACAAGAATTTTGTGTGCTTCCCTGGACGAGTAATTGTAATTTAAACCAAGTGTGCATAAACGGCGTTTTCCACTTCCACCTTCAGAGCAGCGGAGGCTCTGACGTAAAATAACGCAGAGATCAACGTTACTAGATTACCTCAGTTGTGGAACTCCCGCGAAAAGGGTATACCCCCTCACTCACTTCAGTCAGCCTCCTGTCGTTTGAAGCGCCGTGTAGATTTTCGTTTCATAACTGTGTGTTCCATAAAATACTGCGGAAGGCCATCTAGACGCTGTGCTTCGAAGCGTACATATTCCATAGAATACACTGCAGTTACTACAGAAGCCGTCGGGCGCGTCGAACGACGAGAGGCGAGTCGTGGTGAGTGAGGGCGGGTACTGCGCGTGCAAGCAGCGGCTATGAGCAGTTCCGTAACTGAGCTAATCTAATAACATTGGCAGAGATCAAGCCGAACTGAAGCACCCTTCGAATTTTGTCCTCCGCGTGAGCGCTACGACGTGCTTCACCATCGTTGCTGCGCGAGATTTTTTTTTTTTTTTGTGAATGAAAAGGGATTTTTGTTGTGCGGTTGTCACGCTCTACACTTCTCCGCGAGATTTACAGTGGCGAGTAAAATGGAACGCTGCTGGTGCGTCAAGAGCACTGTGTTTCCAAGGAGGAATGAGGCATAGGATCTGACAATTACAAGCCTGGTGTGACGTCACATCGGGCATGGGAGCGCGGCCGTTGATACTTGTGAAATTTGGCATGGAGTTTCGTATAATTATCCGTCATTGATCACACGAAATTGGGGCGTCGTTTGATAAAAAAAATGACCTATGTTAATCTTTAGGCTCCCGCCAGGTAACCATCACAAGATCTTAAGAACTTCCGGTTTTCACAGGACAATCCCTTTAAGGAGCGATCGTTTAAATTTGTTTAAAAACTTTGTAGCGAAGCCTCCGGGGATAAATAGGGCAAGACAAAAGAAGCAGGAGCGCGAACACGGGACCTCGGAGCTCGGGCTACGCTCTTCTCTCGTGAGATCACAATAGGACCAGTAAATAACTTTTTATCTTGCCGGTCGGTCACTCGGATTACCGGTCGCCATGATTACCGGTCTTGCCGGAAGCTCGGATTACTGAGTCTAGCCACAAAATGTCATCGCGTCCGGGTTACCAATTTGTGGAGAAAGAAAACATCAATCAAGAATACATCAGCCCTGAGCATATTTATGATTTCAAAGATACACCTGTCTAAGCCCAGCAAGAAATGCTGCGAGACTCAAACGGAACACCGACACAACAACAAAGTTGCCGAGTCCGTTTTCTGCTTCCACACGCCCGAAGATCATGAACACGTCCCCTCGTGGAACATTTGTTGAGGGAGGGGAGCTATTGTAGCGGTGTTTCCTGGGATAAATAGAGCAAGACAAAAGAAGCAGGAGCACGATCACGGGACCTCGGAGCTCGGGCTACGCGCTTCTCCAACGAGATCACAATTGAACAAGTAAATTATTTCTTTTATCTTGCTGGTGGGTCACTTAGTTATTCTGTCTCCACAACTTTAAGCAATTATTTCAGGAAAAGAAAGAACCCATTTTTTTTATAAATTTTGCCGTTAAATTTTGCGGGAAAATTAAATCGGTGTATAGGTTACGTGACGTCAGGTCGCGTGACAAATTTCCCGGCTAAAATGTTGAGGGGGAAATTGAATTGGGGTCACGCGACCTATACACCAATTGACTTTGACTGTCACGTACGTGACATTAAGTTCCCCTTCAAATTTAATGAGGAAACTGAACAGGCCATATGCAAAAGTTTTGGTAGCTATCATCATCATCATGCTCCGGGTAGACGTGCCGCCATGTTAAAGGGTGTCTGTCATCTGGCTCGCTTGATTATAGCTTAATCCCCCATGCATCTGCAGCTAATTTCTGCCGTCATATTTGTAATTTCTGATCGCTGCAATGGCGTCGGACTGGTCTCGTGACCTGTCCGGATTGCCAGTGCTTCCCGATGGCTTCGCCGATGCCTACTACGAATCGAAGACTGCATCGGAAAGGCACAAACGGCGGAGCTACAACTTTACGACAGATTCGTACGTGAGCCTCCCATCGCTGCGTACGAAGCTACTTCTGGAGTGAGTACTTGAATCTCTTGAACTGAATCAAACCTACCCTTTCTTCTCTCATGTTGTGCGCGATCCTCGAGAAAGACCCGTACCTCCCGCATTTCGCTAGATCTTAAAACATATTGCGTTTCTGCGAGTACTACCCAGACTTCCGCGCTTGATTTCGTGCCTTTTTCAGCCGAAGTGCAACTTCTACGATACAACGTAGCTGAGTGCATCCGCCACTAATGAGCGTAAACGGAATCGTAAATAAGCAGCATAGTGACACAAGCATGCTCGTTGGCATTCCGCTGACGTCCTTACGTGAAGAAGGGACTTTCAGGTTAGGCTGCTAGAGCTTCGCTTTAAGGGTGGAGAAGGCATTACAATATGTTCATGAGAAAGGAGAAAGGGAAGTCGGGCAGAGGCATCACACATATCCTCTCCTGTGCGATGTCGCGCTTGTTTTGTGTAATTTGCTATTAGTGGGAGGAGGGGGAGGAGACAAGAACACACTCTGTGAATCACTGTCTTCAACATAGGAATGAAGATCACATGCATAAAATGCTCTAGGTTTATGATGTTTAGGCCTTTTAAAAACATATTATTATCATGAAATCGACTTCCACAGAACCAAGATTAACAAAATCCAACACCTGAGAGATACTTAAGATTGTCTAAATAATTTGCATGTGATCCTCAACCTCGTTTTGTTTTATTTATACAGCCCATCTGCACCGACATTCTTGGTACGGTGTGTCTGCTTCCGTAGGAGGAAGAAGACGTCTGCATCATATGAGGTCACAATCAAGCAGACCACGGAGCCATGCTTGCAGCATATCCGCTGTACCTGCCCTGCGGGTAATGCAGGTTACTGCAACCACGTGATGGCTGTCCCTGGAGAATGTTGTTATATTACAAGGCAAGGGCTACAGAAAAGCACCGGAGCAGCTCGCTCCAACTAAACTGCCACAGCAGTGGAGACGTCCACGACAGGCGGGGGATCTGTGGCCGAGTGGGCTAGCGCACATCAGCTCGGAGCACGTGGAGCGAAAGCTCGCGCTGCAGAACCCAGGGATCCTGGGCTCAATCCCCACCCCTGCCCGTTTCGATCTGGATGAGCACCGTACCGGCGTGCGGTCGTGTACCACTACTGCGTGGTGCACGTTAAAGACCCCCAGGCTAGCGGTTGTACTGCACTGGCGAAAATTTTTCATCTACAGCGAGTGACTCGTCGCATCTTGAAATGGCTGACCAACCACACGCTGTCTAAATATCCCCACAACCCCAATTATTATTATTACTCGCAAAATTCACGCTGGCCCTCCGGAGCTGCCGGAGCTACAGAGGCTACCGGAACTTCGGAGCACGGAGTAACCCCCAACATTGCGGAAATCCGAAGTTCATCTCGGCATACCACATGGCGCGCCTTTTTTTTTTTTGCATATTGGCTATTGCCGTGTAGGTTTCGTGAGGTCAGGGCGCGGGACGTCAATTTTGGCCCTCAATTTTGCGGGAAAACCGATTTTGGTGGTATAGGTCACGCGACTTTAATTTATCCGCCAAGTTCAGCGTAGAGACTGTACTAGTGTATATAGGTCACGCGACACCAGGTCACGTGAGGTTAATTTCCCAGATAATTTAGCGGAAAGTGCTCGGACGAACTGACGAACGGGCGGACGGAAGTACGATATTTGAAGATTCAGGGGTTCCGGTAAAAAGCATCGCATGTTTTAAAGGGATACTACAACGAAATTTCGGCTCTTATTTTTTGGTCTATATGTGTTCAAAGGAGCAGTATCACATCAAACATACCAATATCTTGTTAAAAAAGTCACGAAAAGAATTTTTAAAACGAATTAAACGATTAGCAAAGAGCACCTGGTGGATGTCGCTAACGCCTCGTTTGTAATGCCCGTCTAGGAACCTTGACAGCTAGTGACGGTGAGTGTCTCGCCTCCGGCCACGACGAGAGAAGAGGGAAGGAGGAACTCCCCTCTCCCCGAGAATCCCTTTTGTGCGTCCCAGAAGTCGCTATTGTCCCTCTACAAGATTATAGAAGATTAACCCGTCACTCAAAATTCGTACAAAAGCAGCCGCTTCGGTGGCTGGAACGACTAGGCCATCCTCTCGACGTCAGCCTCAGCCGTAGCTTTGCTCGTCCCGAGACGAACTACGTCACGATTGCGTTGGATGTCACGTGCTCTACAGCTGGCTGTTCTCCGAGCGCTTGCCAGAGTGGGCCGTTTATAACGAAAAATACAGCCACCAGGCTCAAAGGACAAACGTGCGATTGTCATTTACGGATGTTGTGAATCATATTCAACTTATTTTCGAGCACGACAGGTATATTTCAAATTTCGTTGAAGTATCCATTTAAAGCAGATTTGCGTGAAATTTCAGTTGGCCGACAGAGTCTGTTGATCTATTCTATATAGACGTTTGCAAGCATTTGGCCTCTGGGCGCCGCCATCTTACTGCCGGTGTAGGTAGATCGTCTGATATAGACAAACATCTGATGGTTCAATCTCATTGGCTGCAGGGTAGCGATTATAAACCGTTCGGCACTCGCCATGTCCTGCTTCTCATAATGTTCGTCTGCTTCTTGAACAGGGGTTGCGATGATGCCAAAACGCCAAGCTCTAATTCACTGATTGAAAATAAAAATACAGCGGTTAGACCTCGAGCCACCTAGCACTGAGGTCTGCCTACTATCCTTTCAATCAAAGCCAATCAGAGCTCGGCGCCGTTCTGACGTGACCGCAACCCCTGAGCAAGAAGCAGACGAACTTCGCTCCGCATACACCAACTCAACACTTTGACGTCACGCTACTGCGGTGGCGCTGATGTCGGCACTGCGCATGCGCAGGGCGAATAGTAATGTGCGAACCTGGTTTCTGCGCACGCGCAGTGCCCACACCTCGGTGGTGGGGGCACACTAAGAAATTCCTGCGCGTCTACTTACCTGCAAAACATTAATAGAGCCAATCCCTGCGATCTAGGAAATCAGCTCAGAGAATGATGAGGCAGAACATCCATTTAGAGCTAAATATGAAGTCTGCGCTGTTGGTATTACGCAATGCAAAGCGTCATGCTTGCATTGCGTAATGCCACAGCGCAGACTTAATTTTGAGGTCGAAACTGATGTTCCGCCTCATCATTCGCTGAGCTAATTTCCTAGATCGCAGAGATTGGCTCTTCGAGTGCTTTGCGGGTAAGTAGACGCCCAGGCACTTCTAGAGTGTAGATGCGTTTCCGAGTAAATACCGCACAAGCTGGGCTCATTGTCAACCTTTGTAAAAACAGGGACCACACTCTCACTTTTATCACAAGACCAACGAATTCATATTTGTGATTTAGGGTCCAGAAAATGTTTGAGAGCTCTGCGTTGCCCGATTTTAGGTGCGAGCGTTCGAGGGTTTACAGTCGCACCTGCAGCACTTTGGGAGCCATGGGTGAGCCTTGTTGGTGGATTCTCGTGCTACATTTACTCATATAATATTTATTTTTGATTACTTTTTAGTAGCGAATCGTCGCGCCAGCTGTACCCGTTTTAAGCTGAAGAAAACGATTTTGCTCATTTTTCATTCGCGGCGCGAAGTACTTCTCACAAGAGTTGCTTGTCAAATTGAGAAACGATGCTTTTGGCGTTTGGAACGTGTACGTCTTGATAAGATACCATATATCTAATCTAAAATGCACCTGCATGTGTCTTATTTTTCCGCATAGAGAGTAGGAAGTAGCAATACTTTGCGAGGAGCGGACTTTTTATACTTCGGTTCTTGAGGTGAAAACGGTTATAGTCATTTTACCTAAATGTCCACTTCTGTTCGTGTTATTTTTGAAATATCAGTATTTCTAAGGCGTATAATGCATCGTCACACAAACGTTAATTCTCGCGTTATAACGTCTTCGAAATAAACAAATTAAATAAATGTGGCAATATAATAAATAAAACCAAAACAAAAATCCCGACCCTATGTTTCGTCGGCCAAAACAAACGTTATACAAGCGACAGAAGAAGAAAAAAAAGCGATGCCAATAAAATGGTGTGCAGCCGGAAGAAGGAGGGTCAGAACGGGGAATGTTAGCTCGAATGCCATTCGTGCAAAGCAGCAGACCATAAAGAATGGATGCTCAATTACCCATGTTGAACGAACGTGCTTGGAATGCGTCTTTCGGATTGGCTCGTGCACGCCGGCTTGCATCCAATCCTCCCCTCGCGGAAAGAGTAAAGAAAGACTCGTTATAACACGTTCCGCCTTTAGATGGACCGGAGTCAAAGCGCGCGAACACGTACAGTCGGCACGGAATGAAACGCGAACAAGGAGCGCATGGTACTCGACCCACGCTGAGTCACCTAGAGACGCAACACCGGAGGTTTGGGTGAACTGAGCAAGAGTCTAACACATCGAAGGAGGAGCCATCTTCTCGCAGCTCCCATCTGGTTCAGGTGGTGCAGCATCTAGCGAAAACTGTGCACCCACTGTTCTGCGTTTCATTCCGGTGCCGACTGTACACCTACACACAAAATGCCGTGTCATACCTCCGTCTGGACTCGTTCGCGAGTTGCTTAACTAAAGTGGAATTAAATGCTGTTACACCGAGTTACTAAAATTACACTCTTTGTCTTTCGTAGTTTGTTACGGAATCTCTTTGGCAGCGTCGATTCGCCTGACGGGTTCGATGAGGACTGTGCATAGCTTCGACAACGGTCTAACTGACGCGGGCGTAAAGCAGGGGAAAAGACTCCCAAAAGCGATCCCGAAAATCCCCGCTAATGTACGTACTTGGGCTCCATCGGGACGTGACTGATTGCTACGCCGGATCGCGAACTGGACACTCAGTTGCAACTGATAACGAAAACATAAAAATATAAAAAATCAAAAAAATTAAGTACGGCGAAGAAATGAGGTTATGTAACAAAAAACATTTTCAAGCCTAAAAAGAAAAAAAACTAAGAAAATCTCGTTGGTCTGTTGCGGCTGTTGCACTTCGACTGGTCTCATAGGCGAAGGACCGCTTCTAAGCGACCCTGGTGGCCTTGTGTGTTTTACTTTTAGGGAAGTTCGGGTTGTTATGGCCCTTTTTTATGCGCACAATTCTGGTGCCTGTTTATTCCAGGATTAAGAACAGGTCTGAATGCCCTGCAGAGCTAAGCCGTAAAGATTACGGGTATGCAGAGTGATAACGCTGCTAGATAGGCTATATTTACCGTGAGCTTAAATTGCTAGTTCACACGGCCCGTGCTGTAAGGGTAGAAAACAGCGCGAACACCAACATAGACAAAGAAGGTGTACATACACAGAGCGCTCTTTGTGTGTACACCTTCATTGGCCGTGTCGTTTTTCGCGTTGTTCTTTTTACCACCTTTACAATGCTACGCCAACTAACCCAACTTACCCCTGAATGCCACACAGCCCCGTTTTTTTACGTTAGGTTACGTTAGGAAGCCTTACTTAAAAGTCACTGGGACATTAGTGCTCTACATTAAGTGTGGCTACCAGTTACGGGAGATAGCCTGGCACGCGACATTCCAGACACGAATGTTTCGGTGACTTATCTGTAACATAAGAAAACGCGAAGGATTAGTGCTGTGTGAACAAGCCTTTAGGAACCTGGCTATGGTGTGCGAAATAAAATAGACGAGGTTTTTATTGAGATGAGCGTGAACGTTTCCCAAAAGTAAAGAAAAATTCATTGGTGGATCCTCAGATAATTCGTTGGCTTGACCTTTGGGAACACCACATATGTGCCCATTTGAAAACGCCTACGCTGACATCTTCACTTTTCTTGTTCTGGCTGTCTCTTTTGTTTCCTATATTTTTTGCTGCCTCTTTTTGGCCACGTTTTGGGGTCAGTGTTAGCGTTTTCTAGAGGGGGACGGTGTGGAATTTCCCAAAAGGTCATGCTAACGCAATCTTTAAGGAACCACCGATGTATCTTCCTTCGAGTTTTGTGCCGCCTACTTGTACCAGCTCTAGTACTTGGTTCACATTCCATTTTATAGCACAAACAAAGACTATACGCGCCCCGTACACCTGCAAGTTAAGACTGGCCCCAGCATTCGCCCGCGCATTGGCTTCCGCCCCGTGACGTAGCCTTCCTCTCGCCTTTGTCCTTCACTGCTCCCCTCCTCTCTACGCAGCGCGCTTCTCTTTCCACTGTTTTGTACATAGACGGGCGCCGTCAGCTTTTCCCTGCCATGAGGCAACTAATGCTAGCACATTAATATAAATATATCGTTGATATTTTAAGACAAACTTTACGGAAAACAGCAGTAAAGATGATAGATAAACTCAAATGCGCTGCGATCTTGACAAGACCCTACTGAAAGTTGCTAAAATTATCGCCAAAAAGTGAACCCCCAAGAAATATAAAATAAAAATGAGTACTTTTAAAAGTACACGTGCTTCGAACTCGATACCATATTCTAAAAAAGGGGGAAAATCTTGGTACGTAAGCTAATGATGGTCAGATGTGATGGGAATAAATAACATAGTTTGTTAATCAAATATAACTGAATAATAATGCCAAAAATTTACATTTAAACTTATATATTTGTCATTTACTTTTACTAAATACTGTTAGAACTTTATTTTTACTAAATATTTGAAATGTTCGAATGTCCCGTATGATTTCAAAAGCGAGTAAAAAGTTTTGCATTTCTCTTTACTTCACCTGTTTGGATGTCTACGTTATCTAAAATTGAACAACGACAGTCGCAGTCATCATTATACCATTTAAAATAATGCAGATTCCAGAACGTAGCATTTAAAACACTACAGTTGCATGGCTTATTTGAGCTATATTCTTAATTTTGTTCAGATTATAAAAATATACAAGTTTTGAAGGAAGATGAACTTCCTTGAAACGGTATGACTTCACACAGAACATAACACGTTCCGTACCAGTCAGGGCGCTTAATTGTTAATAAGATTGCAGTGGTTCACTATTCATTGTTTAACGCAACGCGATCAAGATTAATAATAATATTAATAAAAATATTAATGTGTATGTTTATACTGCCGGAATTTAGTAAGCCTCAATGGCGTCTAGTATGTCAGCTTTAGATTAGAAATATACTCAGTGCAGTACAACCGCTGGCCTGGGTTTTTACAGACATGTACAAGTTACTCAAAAAAGTAATTAAGTTAAGTTACTGAGTATTGGCCTCAAAAGTAGTTTGAGTAGAGTAGAAATTACTCAAAATGGAAAGTAATTGAGAAAATTACTAATTACCGTAAAAAAGTAGCGAATTACTTTTGAAGTTACTTTTGAAGTTACTTTTATATGTTTTTTATGGTAAAAAGAAAGTACATAGGTTTCGATCCGTTAGCGAAAAATGTGTCATTTCTACTTTGAGGTTTAGCACTGCCTGAGCTTGATTTTTTAGACAGTGCATGCTTGTTTACAGTGTTGCGTAAAGTACATCTTAAAAGTACTTGAAGTAAAGTACAAAGTAAATGAGAGGTTATGTACTTCAAGTAAAGTAGTATGTACACCGGGTGAAATGTACCTGAACTAACGTACTATAAATACAATATCTTTCAAGGTAAAGTACAAGTACTTTTAACACAATCTTTCATGATGACCTTTCATTCCCTATATAGTCTTTTTTTAACTGGTATGCATTGCTACAGGGGTAATCGGAGGTGCATCAGTTTTACGGAAATGGCAGCAAATATTGTATAAATTCAAGTCGCCACGGAGTAGTTGTTTTACTCTTGCTGACGAGCTATTTGACATAATCAACTTATAAGGCACTTAATTGTGTCGGTCTTATAGCCGCCGTTACTTCATTCAGACAAATGACCAGATGACGTCTCGAAAGAACGTGTTTTTACACGACGATACGCCATTTCTTGTTTTCAAATTCGGGGAGTGTACATTGAAGTCGGAAGTTTTACTTTCCTCGGAAGGTACAAGTACATGCTCAGAGAATGTACTTCAAGTAAAGTACAAGTTTTCTAAACAGTAGTACTTTAAGTACCATGTACTTATGGTCGGTGACAGGTCAAGAACGAAGTGGAAGCTCCTCCCACCTCTTTCCACTTCAGCGGAGCGAACGGTGGAGAGAAGGTGACCTCCTCTCCACCGTTCGCTCTGCTACAGTGGAAAGAGGTGGGAGGCGCTTCCACTTCGTTCTTGACCTGTCACCGACTATAGAGCTGTCACCGACTATAACACTGCTTGTTTATTATTTTTTATATAAAAACGATGGGGGAATTATTAAGGTTTCTCGAACGATCTTCGAACATTCGAAGATCTGCATATACTGAGTTTTGGGAGGAAAGGCAACGCGAAAAGGTTGCCTTTGCGTTGCACTTTAGCACGCAATTCTTTGAGTACAGCACAAACTACGGCAGCACCAGATGAGCTTCAGAGCAGGTGCTGCATTTTGTTGCCTCCTTTGAATGAGGATGCAGTGTGTGCACCTCCTGTAGTGGGCGAAAGTTTCTACGCTGGGGAGAAGCGGGGACCAGCCCTTTCTCCAAATGGGTCAAGTCTCCTTGAGCTTCACACAAAGAAACGCCAGTCTTCGGCGCTAATCCCGCAGTTACTCGGCCTCTCTTGCGTTGTGTCTGTTCGCTCCCCGCGCCTCGTAGCAGTGTTGTTGCAGTGGGGGGGCTCGTGAAAATTTTGGGGGTTTCGGACTCTCCAAACTATTTTCTCCCCCACCTCCCTTCCTACGCCACATGCTTCTCCCTCTTTGCAAATATCAGCTGATCTTCCAACATCTTATGTCTTTTGTGCAGGAATGTTTGTTGATAGGCAAAACAACCACTAAAATTCGAAAGTAATTTGTAATTTGAGTAGAAGTTACTGAGAAAAAGTAATTAAAGTAAACTACTAATTACCGAAATAAAAATGTAATTGAAAGTTACTAAACTACTCAGAAAAGTAGTTAAACTACAGTAACTTGAG
The DNA here is from genome assembly GCA_037355805.1 of Ixodes ricinus. Lineage (NCBI taxonomy): Eukaryota > Metazoa > Arthropoda > Arachnida > Ixodida > Ixodidae > Ixodes > Ixodes ricinus. The sequence goes on along the minus strand of JAZHYW010034088.1, from coordinate 9,661 downwards.
TAGAGTAGTTGAACTACGCACAAGTCTGGTTTTAGCGTGCACCACGCAGCAGTGATACACGACCGCACGCCGGTAGGATGCTCATTCCGATCGAAACGGGCAAGGGTGGCGATTGAGGCCAAGATTCCTGGGTTCTGCAGCGCGAGTTTTTACTCCACGTGCGCTGAGCTGGTGTGCGCTAGCCCACTCGGCCACCGATCCCCCGCAGAAAAAGGGAATATTATAGTAATTCCTTAAAAAATACAGCAATAAATTAATTATCATAGTTTCGTTTCATCGTGTAATAAAGAAAACTCTGCAGCCTTTCGGTCTTTTTCCGTATGTCTTAACAGATGAAGACAACGGTATTAGGCAGGCCAGCTGATTGTTATTTGGCACGCTGACGTTGATGTTTAAAAATATTTAAAAGACGAAACACAAAAAAATTATAAAGTTTATTGTTAATCTTTCATTTTCATACTTCATTTCATCGGGGTAGGTATCTAGAAAGTATCGTTGCGGCAGATTGTGTTTTAAGAGCAGCGGCGTCACTAGACGGGGGTGCCGGGGGGGGTCGAACTCCGCTTCGGTTGCAGCGCTCAGGGGTGTCACGGCGTTCCACGAGAGCAGGCGGTGTCGCGGCGGGCGACTGCTCCGGGTGCCGCTGGCCCGAGTGACGCCACTGCGGAAGAGGTGCGATTCTAGGCAAGAGCTGCCGCTAAAACGATCATGGCACGTCGCGGAAGCCCACGCTCGGTAAGCGCGGCCATTGCGACGTCGGTGCCGGCAAGACTATCGTTATGTCTTGCTGGCTTGAATTGCGTGAAACGCTCTGATTATCGTTTCTTTACTCTAAAAACTGAGAAGTTAAAAATATTTTGCGTAAAACGTTTATATCAAATGAAAGGTGTGCCTATATTTCATATGCATCACATTTAAGAATAAAAGGCAATATGCCATCGATTTTGGTTTCATATCGATTTCAACTGGGATCGGAAGCTGGGGTTGTTAGTTGAATGTACCGTGCAACATCAGACAACCCAGTTGAGCTTAGTGACAATTGGTGATGACAACAATCATTGACTCAATGATCGTTGAAGCGGCCAGTGTAACGGGGGTATTGCCCTCAGGGTAATATTTGTATACTATGCAATTGTTTGGTGAGTTTTTCTTCAATTAATTTGTCTGTTTTCCAGGTTTAAATGAATTTGTAACATTTTACGCCATTATATGATTGATTGAAAGCTGTTATTTAAATAAACACTTACAATTTTACACGTACTCGACCGCATAATGCAGAACATATTTACGTTCACCTACCACGCTACGTGCGGTGCTAAGTAAGCAAGCAAAGATTATGTACTAAACCTGTGCTCAAGTTTTTAATGCGATAGCAATATTAAGCTACTCACCACATATTTCTGTCTTCGTATGTCACCTCTAATGTAGTAGGTTCCCCGCTAAATTTAGCAGAAAAATTGTCTTCACATGGCCTATGCACCAATCCAGGTTCCCCGCTAACTTAAGCAGACAAATTGACTTCGCGTGACCTACGCACCAATTCAGCTTCCCAGCTAAATTTAGCGGAATCAGGTTTCCCGTTAACTTTACTTTAAAACTAACTTCAAGTGACCTGTGCGCTAATTCAAGTTCCCCGCTAAATTTAGCGGAAAATTGACTTCACGTGACCTGTGCACTAAGTCAGGTTCCCCGCATTAATATAGCGGAAAATTGACTTCACGTGACCTATTCACCAATGCAGGTTCCCACTAAATGTTTAGAGAAAAAATGTTAGGAAGTTTTCATAGATCGTCTTCGCACACTCTCCGCCAACCGTTACAATACTCGCAACTCTACAGTCAAGGGCCACCGGCGAGCAGGCGCTGTAGCGGCTTTTTCGTTGCGGAGGGCTTCGCGGAGGGAGGAACGCGGTCTACGAAAACTCCCTATTGACCAATTCAGTTCCTCCGATAAATTTAACGGAAAGTTTGCTTCACGTGACCTATGCACCAATCCAGGCTCTCCGCTAAATTTAGCGATAAAACTGACTTCGCATGACCCATGGACCAAATCAGGTTCCCGCCAAATTCAGCGGAAAGTTGACTTCACATGACCAATGCATTAATTCGAATTCCGCGCTAAATTAAGCAGAAAATTGACTTGATGTTGCCTATGCATCAAATCAGGTTCCCGCTAAATTCAGCGGAAAATTGACTTCACGTAACCTATGCAGCAATTCAGGTTCCCCGCTAGATTAAGAAGAAAATTGGCTTCACGTAGCCTATTTATTTTATTTCAAATACCCTGAAGGTGCGTACATTGAAGAGGGGAGAAAACTGTAAAATATGAAGTACACAGTGCACATATTAGTGATAGCATGCTTAAACAAAGCAATATCAACGATGTTAGCAATCGAGACAAGATGGTTCCAGTTTACAGATGTTTGTGGCAAAAGAGAATATTTAAATAATAAAGATCTAAAATTTGAAAGACCAACCTTAAGGTTATTATCAATGCGAGCAGATATGTAGAATGGAGGAGTAATTAGTTTATCACGAAGGGTAACATTTTGCTAAAATATTTTATGGAAAAGACAAAAACTAGAGATTTTTCGGTGGTAAATTAGTAACGGCGAAACTAAGGCATTTTTAAGGTAGGCACACTGGCAGTGCGATGATTGTTTTTCAATATGGAACGAGCTGAATGGTTTTGAATGGATTCATTACGAGCAATTAGTGACGAGTGAGCGGGGTCCCACACAGCTGTAGCTTAATATAATTTTGGACAAATTAGGTTTTTTACATATTTAGTCTTAATAAAAACCGAGCGAGAAAGATTTTTTCAAGCATCCTAACATACGGTTAGCACGGTTAAATACGTATTCAATATGAACCTTTCAAGAAAGTTACACGTTATATGAACCCCAAAGTATATGTAAACAGACACTGAAGCGAGAGGATTGCTGATCAGATGATCAGTAAACCACACCGATCGAGCACGTGACACCCTCATTGGTTTACACTTGTGAGTGATTAGTTTCATTACCCACTGGTTACATCACAGTGATACACGGCTAAGGTCACATTGCAGCGTGTCTGATAGGTGGGTTATTTTCCAGTATATCACGCAATCGTGATCGAACAGGCAAGTAGAAGACGACAAGTTCTGCACCAAGTCAATAATGTAAATAAGAAAGGGTAGCGAGCCAAGCACTGAGTCCTGTGGGACACCCGAGGTGGCTGGAACAGTACATGAATCCATATTTATGCGAAAGCATTAACTTTCCTATGGAGCGCAGCCGGCGTCTGTAATCACAGTTTTAGGAAATCATTCTCAAAAAGTACCCAACTTGTTCTATTAATACACGAGCTCGCAAACACAATTAACAATAGGAACCAGGCAGAAATAACTTTCCTTGATATATTGAAAGCTTTTGATGGTGTATCACACCCAAAACATCTTTTGAAACTTTCTACAATCTTCACAAATGATCAGTTAGTATAGTGGATAGCATCATACCTGTCCAATAGATCACAATATGTACATTTCTGTGACGAGTCTTCTGGCCTTCTTCCTGTAACACTCCGGGGTACCTCAAGGCCCGGTTCTTGAGCCTCTTTTATTTTTAATCTTTATAAATGACACTATTAAAGATATCAAAGTACAGGTTAAATTATTTTCCGATGATTGTGTTATTTATTTTGAGGTTAGATCAACTCAACATCAGATGGCTCTTAATAAATCCTTGGCAAAAATTCGAGAATGGGCGGATAAATGGCAAATGCGGATAAACTTCACTAAAATAGTACAAATGACAGTAACGTGGAAAAACAAATCCTTTGAGGTATAACGATTTAATTAATGGGAGTCCCATCAGTTATGTCGAGCAATACAAATACCTCGGAGTAACAATTACGAGCAAACTAAACTAGAATCAGTATATAGTTGATGACGTTCACAGGGCAAGGGATAAACGTTTTACACTGAGACGTAGTTTAAGGGGTGCTGACAGGGAAACAGAAGAAACTGCAAACTATACACTCATAAGGCCCATGCTGGAATATGCCAATGTTGTCTCATATCCTCATACCGCGAAGGGTATCAGTAAACTTGAACGTGTCCAAAAACTTGCATGGCGATTGATAACTAACAATTTTAGATATAATATTTCTGCATCAGGCTTACTTGCAGAGGCTAGTATACAACCGTTGGACATCAAAGCTAGACTAAACAGATTACACTTCTTATACTTCCTTGTTGACAAGCTGTTCAATGTTGACAGTAAGAGATATATCGCTTTTTCATCAACGGGTTCATTTAGACTCAAACATTCAAGAGCTATCAACCAATACAGATATGATCATGATGCATACAAGTATTCCTTCTTTCCTCGGGCAGTCCAAGAGTGGAATTTGCAAAGAAACGAAGTAGTAACCCTTCAGTCACTTGACGTTTTTGTTGATGCAATAAATTTTGTTACAAATTGTTCTTGAGTGCCATCTTTTCTACTGTTCAAATTATATGGAATATGTAAACCCACACCAGCTATGGCTCGCGCATGCGTTCCGCAGTATCATTTAAATTTTAAAAAAGTGGCACCTAGTTTCATTGGTTAAGTGTTACGGCACCTAAATTCCTATTGGCTGAGCGAAACGGCACCTAAACGCAAGTCATCAAGCACGAGCGTTTAGAAATAAAACACACAGAAAAGCACAGCAACGCATATGCATCGTCGCGGAAAACGTGGAGCCGGCGGAGTTCGCCGCGCGTGCGCAGTGGGGGAGCGTGATGTCACTGCCGGAGAGCCGTGTGCGATAGAAAGACGTGGCACGCTGCTTGTAGGAATGTCCCACGTGTAGGAATTCCTTTCGCATTCCTACACGTAAACAATCTTACGTGTGTCTGCCGATTTTGTTTTTACTAGTAGTAAGGAATTGAAGGCGGTTAGTTAAAAAGGCATAGATCCAATTTAATATACCAGAGTAAATGTTAAGTGATTGGAGTCTATAAAATAGTTTCTGGAAACATTTGTCAAAGGCTTTTGAGAAATCTAAAAAAACACAATCGGTTTCATATTTTTTATCAACAGAGTTATGAAGATCATGGCTGAAGGATGGTAGTTGCGACTCACATAAAAAATATTTTCTAAAGCCGTGTTGTGAACTTCTGCATTAACTACTAAGGAACTTTTTGTTCGTTAATACTTGAGGAAGTTATTAGTTTCAATATAATTTACCAACTCCGAGTAAATGACGTGTTCAAATATTTTAGATGGCACACTTGTTAAAGAAATTGGTCAATAATAGGATGGGTTTTGTTTTTCGCCATATTTTTGTAAAGGAACCACCTTCCCAGCCATTCAATCGCTTGAGACTGCACCAATTCAAGTTCCCTGATATATTTAGTGGAAAATTGACTTTACGTGATTTATGCACCAATTCAGTTTCCCGCTAAATTTGGTGAAAAAATTGACTAATTCAGTCGGCTTGCTAAATTTCGAGGAGAATTTACGTAACGTGACCCACGCACCAAATTAGGTTCCCGGAACCGAACACCTTCCTCTATGTGCAACGATAGGTGCTATCGCATTTATAGATCATCATCCCTGCGGTTTCTACGTATTTGACTCCACAATCAATTTTTTACTTCTTCAATGGGAACAAGAAAAAAAAAAAACAGGGCTCGTCCGGGATTTGAACCCGGGACCTCTCGCACCCGAAGCGAGAATCATACCCCTAGACCAACGAGCCGCATTTACTTCAGAAGTTCGTAACGGTGGTAGAGTGAACACGGTGATTTGGCTTATGGCAAACCTTCTGCATCCAATACATGCCGATAAACTCAGAAAAGTAACCCCTAAACAGCATTTTAAAGTCATGAGAAGAAAAAAAGCGAAGAGAAGAGCTGTTTTTGAATAATAAAATGTCAAGTTTCACGGCAGGAAACCTTTAACAACAGCTTCTATTTTGTGTGGGCCCCTAACACAGCCAGCACTGCATTTTCCTGGAGGCTGCTTCTTCCTCAGAGAACCACGGCCCCCGTCTCGCTCCCTTCTCCTTTAGGAACTGGGAGGTTTCCCAAAACAATGATGTCACGCACATCTCCTCTCGAGGTCTGAAAATTCCACGCCCCTTTCTCGTCTTTTGTTTTACTCACGCGCCACTAAAACAATTTTCATTCATTGTCAGTTGTTACAATCCACATGCGCACAGAAGAGTCCCGTGATGTCAATATTATTGATTTGAGATCAATGCACTCAGGTAGCTCGCCAAGAGAGACGCGCCTAACGCACAAGCTTGAAAATCCTAGGGCACTGTTATGTTAGGTCTTATTGTTTACAAAAAGAGCTTAGAGAAAAAAAAAACTCTCAAGCAATTGTGGTACTAAAAAAATTTAGAAAGTAAAAAAATGCATAACTTAAGAAAATGTATTAGTCTCGTTTTAATCTACAGTACAGTCACAGCGATCGATGCGACACGTCACGGCCAGGACTTTGTGAGTGTAGAGTGAGGCTATAGTACTACAAAAAAACCAAGTTTGTAGCGGGTTATCAACGCTGTGTGCGTAACTCAGCGGTAATGCCGCCGCTTCGCACGCCGTGGACGCAGGTTCAATTTGCGCGTGCGGCGGGCGATCTTAATCAAGGATTTGGCAACATCGACAACGGACGCTCTACATCGCTGACTACAACGACAAAAACAGGATCAAGAACGGACGTCATTTCCGGTGGTGGAAGAATCAATGACAGCGATCGCTGTAAGAATGCCACTTGTCTTGCAGAGTCACTCGCCGTGTCCTTGGCGTGTGGCGATTACTTCTGGCGAGTTTCGAGATGCCTTTGTGGACGAACGGCTCCGGTGGTGTGGCTTCAGGTGCTGTTGGAGTCAAGGAGACAGACTCTCAATGAAACATTGGTTAGGCTCGCCTCTGCGTAGGTTCTTCACCGTAGTTGCCGATCGCCCCCTTCTTATCTTTCTCCTCCTCTCAAATCTTTCATGATCGTAGTAACAATTTGAATATTGTCAACGGGCCTGACTTGAGCCTATCCCCTGTTTGGCTCCGAGGGTTTCACGAATAATGCCACAGCACTTTCCTTTGGCGTTTCTATGGCTATTTTTTTTTTTGGCTCGCCACATAATGTGGTATACTTCCTCCAAAAAGGCCACGTAGAACCGAAGGAGAAGCTGACACTAAATATCTCACTTGTTTAGGCAATTTAAGTGCATAGTTGCTATATGAAACACGAACAAGCAGAAGTGAAGCGAAACTTTGGCCCTTGTTTGGGGACTTAGGCCCTATGATGCCAGATAACAGCCGAATTACCTTCAGTGAAGCCTAACTTAGACATCTGTGTGGAGAATTCGAGCCAACATACCCAAACTCTGGCCAAGAAGGTCCAGCTTGGCTCTACCTTGGCATTTGTGGGGCTTTTCAAGGCTCTACATTCAGAGACACGGAGCAAATCTTGGCCCAAAGCAGCTGTGCTATCTGGGAAGGTTTTATGTTGATGCATACCGTGTGGAGCTTGCATTTTAGTAACTCCGTGCAACAAGCGGGCTTCAAGGTTAATGCGGATTTTTATCCTATATTATTGGGAAAACATGTGTAGACAAAGAGTAGCGAAAGCAGGATCTCTGTACGTCATCCATTACAGGTTGGCTGAGAGGCAAGAGCGTTATTGATCGAACGCAGAAGATCGTGAATTTGGGCACGCGCGTGAAACTGTTTCGCTGAAAATTATAACAAACTTACGAAATCCTTTTCACTCTCCTGCTCCTCTAATTTTGTTGCTGCAACGATGGTTTTCCCTTTATTACTGCCTCGTGGATAGAAATATTCTACTGAATGTTTAGGTTGCGGATTGCTGCTATTTTCTACAAGTGGAAATCCCTGGAGAGCTTCGGGTGAGAACGTAACTGGAAAGAGAGAGAGATAATGAGAAGGCCTTAAGAGATATAGATAAAAAATGCCTTATGTATAAATAAAATCATAAATGAGCAGATAAAAAAGAAATAAATTGAATATGTAGTGAGAATTGACTGAGCGTGGTGAGAGCTTAGTCAACCACAGCTGACTCGCGTTCATCAAGAGCTGGCGCAGCAGAAGCCAGTACGCTTACGATCGGGAAGATTTCAATACGGAAAGGCATTTTGCAGTGTACGGACGTGAACTGAGTGCTACGTATTAGTGGTTAATCCCACACCACGTGTGCCGCCTTCCAAGTTTGCTCTCCACAAAGCGAAACACACGCTCATTGCCTCTCGCTCTATAAACCTACTCTGCGTCACATTTTTATTTTATTTTTCTTTCTGCACCATATAAATATTATTTGCAACCTTTTCACAGGAATGTTAAGGTATTATCCAAGTTTTTTTTTTTTTACCTGGCGAGTAAAGTTCCCTAAATCAAGCGTAATGAAAGCTGCAGAAGATTTTAAGGAGACCGTAGAAATTTCAGCAAGGCGCATGTAAATTACTGTCATATTTTTTTTTCAAACAGAGATAGAGAGAAGCATTACAGCATAGCAGCGTGAATGATTACTTAATAAAGACATATTAAGCGAACTTTTTTCAATTAAACATGGTATGGCATATTTGAATGTAAATTAGAACATTCACTGAAAGTGCATTTATAGCAGCGCTCCAAAATGGCGATGCACGTAAATCAAAACGTTCTAATCTAAAGACAAAAACGAGAGCGCTTTCGAAATTTCGTAAGCTGTCGTCAGAAATATGCACGCTCTTCGTCATGCGTCACTTTTTGTTTTTAATTTTCCTGTTTTGAGCGCTGACAATGAGTTCACGGTACGCTGGCATGGCACAATTGATGGACGATTATAAATGAATCAAGAGAGTTCCAGAGAAGCGCATTAAAAAGAAAAAGATTGTGACGAAACGCTTCTAAGGCATCAACGTGAGCGCGTAATTTTGGAGTTAATCTTCTGGACTGACAAGTGAACTTCGCGGAACTCAAGTCGAATAAAAAGACTCGTTCGCGAAACGTGTTGCGCAAGAACAGTTTGTAAAAAGTACTTTTCCTCATTTAAACCATGATCACGGCACAGAACACGCTAAAATAATTTCTATTTCTTGAAATGTCAAACGATTATTACGAAATTGTTCAAAAAGGGTTCTTAAACGCGTTTTTAGAATATAAACAAACGTGGTATCCAGCATTTATCAGCGCAATCTGAGCCTAAGAAAATATGCCGAATATTGTCACTGACAAAGGTGACAATGGAAGGACGCCTTTATCGGACGCCCGGCTTCTGGCAGAAGCATGAACGTTTACCTTCGCCGTGCTTCGACTGACTGTGCACGCTCGAGGCCCAAGGGACGCCGAAGCATCATCGAAGGTAGAATGCACGCGCTGAAGGTGGGGAGAACCGAAACAACTCCGGCGGTTTTCCCCGCGCCAGTGAATATAGTAAATTTTATGTCGCCTCGCATCGCGGTAAATTTACTCAACACACGCCCGTAATGAATAAAATCGTGTATTTTAAAACTGTAATATATATTGGTAACTACATGTGGTACGCATCGGGACCCGAAGAGATGTCTTTATTATTCTAGGTGCAGACTGCACTTGAGCGAGCCGGTCAGAAATAAGCGTTCCGGTAATTACGGTTTATGATCACATTTAAATCACATTTTGCTAATGTGAGGGTATTCAAATGATCAAC
>JAZHYW010034087.1:0-40841 GCA_037355805.1 Ixodes ricinus | reverse complement strand
GTTTTTAGGGGGGGGGGGGGGGGGGGGGCGGAACATTTTTAAGGATACTATTCTCCCATTCTTTCTGGTGCACCGGTGGGTCCACCCATGTCAAATTTGCAAGCTTCTGGAGAAGGGGGAGTGTGGGGAGATCGGTTTCGTTTGGGGGGGCCGCCCCCGTACGCCCCCCCCCCCCCCCCCCCCCCCCCCCCTTGGATCCGCCACTGATATATATATAAACAGGAGTCGGCCGCGTATCTCGTTAAAGCGCAAATCCTCGATCGAAAGGCGCGCACTACAAATTCTCTACCTCTAGATATCTATTTATCTAACGGAAACGCCCCCGGAGAGAGCTTCGATTCCGCAGCATTTAAATTGACCCGTCGTCTGTTGCAGCCTTCAGACTTGGCTTGTCTTTCGGCTTCACTTATTCGAGCAGACGGTGCGCAGCAAGCCTCTGCGGAGCGCTTCTTCTACTTACGCTTAAAAATTCCCGAAGCCAAAGTTGCCTGCTCAACAGCGCAGCTACTTAAAAACATAAAAAAAAAAGATAAATAAATAAATACAGGGGGTCGATATTTGCGACAGATTCCACTCGTCGATCCTTGGAGAATGTTTTGCTACATATACTATATACTCGATCGCTTTATTATTTTTCGCTTTTAATGTTTTCTTTTCTTTTTCTTTTTAGTCAAAACGCGATTCAGACGATCGGAAAGCCGAGCGATGCTTCTCCACCGTGCCGCTCTTGAGTTTCCGAAATCCGGATCATAAAAATACCTCACGACGCGAAATAATAATAACAATAATCGTAATAATAATAGCGAAGAAAGACGGGGGAAAACAAGAAATGCGAAGGAAGGTTTCCACTCCGATCCTCTTAGGAGGTTTTTCCGATTTGGGATCACTTTGGTTTCCTTTTCCAACTCTATATGAGGATTCCGCGTGGGTCGGCTATCATCGCAAGATGGCGTTCTTTTAGAGCGTAATTCTGGTGTGGGCTAGGCCAATACCACTTAGAAGGCAAGGCCTGTGCATGACGTCATCACTGGACAGATAGATGGATGAATGGGTAGATACGGCTGAACCCTTTGAATCAGGCGGCGGCTTGCGCCACTTCAGCCAAAGCGTCTATTTCCACCGATGAACTAATCTCCGATTAAATTCTCATTTAGTGGATATAGGCAAAGAGTCTCATATCGCCACTATACTCCGTGTCACTACTTGTGTGCAGTGCAGGCAAAGGCAAAGCCAGGCAAAGAGAGAAAGGGCGAGAAATAGGAAGGCGAGAAGGGAGAGGAGGGCAATGAAGGGCGAGGGAAGGAAAGGAGCGCTAGGAACGGTAGAGAGGAAAGAAGGTTTTTCTCCTCCTCCCTAGCCTTGCTTTCCTTTTCTCCCCTCGCCTGGCGTTACCTTCGCCTGTAATGCACGCAACTAGTGACACGGAAGTTACAATCTGTCTGACGATATATGCCTCTTCGCCCTACGGATTAAAAAGAAAAATAATAACAAAACATCATTCTTCCCTCGACTTATGCCACTTGGATAATCTGTGTTTTGTGATCTCCGCTTTGCCGACGCCTATTCTTCCGTCGCTCACTTTGAAGCCCCAGGCGTGTACTAAATCGGTATCACCTTGAGCAAATGCAGGTGGGCCGTCTTATTGTCGTTCCCACACACTGTGTATATATCTCCTGATATTTCGCTCTGCACTTGCGAGTTCGCAACGCCCCTGTGGCCTCAAACAGCAACGAGCTTCCCCTAGGATTGTCATAGATACTTTCCTTAGCAATCTCAATCTTATATATTTTATTAGTCACCAGAGTCGATTTTATCTGCATCCCTGCTTCCCATTTTATCCCTTTCCGCTGCTTTAACTCTCTTTTTAACTTTCATTTCCTGATCTGCGTCCCCATTATTGCCCACAAATTTCGACCCGAGTTTTCTTGTTCACTTCTTCCACATTGTATCGACGCCCTTTATCTACGAATGCTAAAAACTCTCCGTGCCATTCGTTCCTCCTCCATGTGTCTTAGTCTCTCTTCAAATTCTATCTTACTACAAGCTTCCCCGCCCTTAAACGATGACCATTCCATATCACCCTGTAGTCCTTGATTCGGTGTTTTACCACACTCCCGCAACGCTCTGCCCGCGCCGCGTTGCTTTACTTCTAACCTTGCTTAAATATCAGATTTCATGCATAGAACTGCACTGCCAAAAGTTAAACTCGGCACCGTAACTCTCTTCCAATTTCCCTCACAATTTATACCTGTTATAATTTCAGAAAGTTCTACCCTTCATTACAGCTGCATTTCCGTTGCCCCTTCTGGTTACATATTTTTCATGCTCCTTGAGGTAATCCGCGCTGTCATGAATCAATACCCATAGATAGTTATATTTATTACAGCGAAGCTGTTACGGGCTAGTTTCCCCAGGATCGTGTCCGTTAGCAAACAAATGATGACACAGAACTCTGGACAGCTACCGCCATCTATAAGCGACAGCGGAAACCAGACAACCGGCTTGCCGGTTGTCTGGTTGTTGCCGTCGTTCACAGATGGCGGCAACCTTTCAAGAGCCTTTCCGACTTGGGGCCGGCCATTACTTCATTCCCACCATATATAGTACAGCTCAGGCACGTGGCCAGGATTTTGTTCCGGGGGGGGGGGGGGGCGGCGCCCATGACAAAATGCTGTATGAGGGGGAGGGGGAGAGGAGGACCCAGCAATAGGGAAGATTTTGGGAGGCGGGGGGGGGGGGGACCGGGCCCCATGGGCCTCACCCCTGGCTACGTGCCTGGTACAGCTTCGCTGGTCGTCCGTCTTCACCATGCAGAGTGGAGATGCTGAAAGTTTTCTAAACTCTCCTAACCACGAAGCTTGTATTTTAAGCCCTTCCTCCTCGTCGTCATGAAAAATCATGACTGCTGAGTTATTGTGACTAAATTCTAGACCTATGACCTTCCCCCTCGGTACCTGATATATTCCATATTTCTTGCAGATCCGTACCAATGTACATATACCTTGTCCGTACTGTTATCAGCCACTATCACTATATCATCCGCAAATAGAAGAGCCAGGCCATGCCTGTTTAATCTTTTGACCTCCCCTGTAGTGTGACAAGTCAAAGCCACGACCACTATTCTCCAGCTTTTTTCTATCTAATCCTTGTCAGTGTGCTTCAAGTCGCTCTAAAATTGACTGTTTTGATGGTTTTCATTGGCGCTCAGGAAGTTTCTAATTAAAACCATATGTTTATTTTCACAAATTAAAAAAAATGAATTAAGTGATTTTCGTTAATTTTCCGACGTATTGTGAAGACTGGCCCCCCTATATTATGCCCGCATGGCCGTAGACCTCATCTGCACAAACCACATCAGTGCATACCTTTCACGGATATTTTAAACCGATAGGCTTCCTTAGGATCTTCAGTCCACTTTGAGGTATGTTTCTGGCAGTTAATTTGCCCCGCTGAATTTAGCGGGGAAATGACGTCACATGACTTGACCTATACACGTATTCTTCCTTCCCCACTAGATTCAGCGGGAAAATTGACGCCACGTGACCTCAACAACAACTCAGTTTCCGCTCAAAATTTAGCGGGAAAATGATGTCACATTACTTTGTCACGTGATCTATACAAAAATTCAGTTTCCCCGCTAGATTCAACGGGAAAATTCACGCCACGTGACCTCAACACCAACCCACTTTCTCCGCTAAATTTAACAGGGAAAATGACATCACATGACTTCACGTCACGTAATTAACCTACACACAAATTCAGTTCGCCCGCTAAATTTAGCGCAAAAATTGACACGTGACCTTTCCCGGCTCTTTCAGTTATGTGTGCAGCTAATCGCTTAATTAGACAACAACATAGTTGGTTTTGCCTGAAATATTTTGTAATAAATATCTTCAAATTAAAATCAAACACCCTGTATGAGGCAGAAGACTGATATCTATGGGGCCGTGTTTTGAAGTTTCGATTTCATAAAGAAACGTCCCCCAAAGAAGTGAGCGTAAAGGTGTAAGCGCTAAATACAGCGGAAGAACTTTAACTTGGTGCATGGTTAGGCACGAATCCAAGTTTTCCGCTAGATTTAGCGTGGAAAGCTCCTCCCGCTAAACATATCAGGACATAAGTTCGCTGGACTTTGCGGAATTTAGCGTAACTCCCGTGCTCGTAAAAGCTCATAAATAAACATCCAGCGAAGATCAAAACATAATTCACATTCTCTGTTCGCCGACCTTATCCGCACACGATAAAGTTTTTTTTTTTTTCCACAACGTTTGCAACGCCATAAAGCTGGCGCGGCGATGCTAAAGCGTCAGCTTCGATGTGAATGAGGAGCGTTGAGAGGGTTCACACTGAAATGCGTCTCGCAAAGCGACGCGATCAGTGCGCCGCCGCTTTTCGCCGACGGCGGCACAAAGCCTGAGACGCGCGTTGCCGCAAGCCATATTTTAGCCCGAATGACCACTTTATAGGTAGAAAAGAAAGAACAAAGGAAACGAGCATCTTTGTTCGTAAATTTATACCCGAGTGCAACATACTTTAGGTGATCCTACCTGTCTCTCCTTTTATTTTCTGGTGGAGTTATAAATGCTTTCACTTTTGCGAGCAGCGTCTTTGTTTCCAAGATACGAAACTGCGGAGGGTGGAGAAGCTGGTGGTGTTTCCCACAAACCGCCTGCTATACGTCTACAAATAAATTGCACATCCTTAGGGCTCCTTTCTTTGGCTTTTTCTTGTTGCTTTTTTATATACGTTTTGTTCTTGTTAGCTAGGCAACACTGTCTGTGTTTGTGAGATACGAAACTATCGCTGACATTGATGCTGCTATAAGTTATTCTGCTACCGGGCAACGCCGACGTCATTTTGGGAAACGACCACGTGAGCTTTCTCGCCCGATGGGAGCCGCTCCCAGCGACACGAGAGAGATTCGATTGTGATAATAAACGAATGTGGCTATAACAGCTGTTATAGAATACGGCCGAATGTTACAATAAGTCCGAACGTACCTTCTTGAAGAGTCAGCGTCTCTTAGTTTTTCTTTCTCTTTGTTTCTTCAAGATTCTGATTGTCTGCTTCGGCAACCGTTGCAACTTTCGTCGATGTAGAAAACATACGGCTCGGATGTTTTGCGAGCGATGTTCGCGAGCGAAGTCAATATATCTGTATGCATCCAGAGCTTCTTTCTTCGAGCCCTGTAGCCTTTTATAGCGCCCTGGACAAATTCACTCGCTGTTGAAAGCTCCGGGGCTTTCATTTTTGTTTCGTTACTGCTGTTTGTTTCAGGGCGCTTCGAAACAACTGTCATAAATTGACTTTTTGTATGAGGTCATTGTTTTTTTTAAGGTATACTAGCTGCTCTGATTTAAATATGTGAAAACTATACGTGCAATACAATAATAATAAAACACGAATAGCTGCAGAACACATATCAATCCAGTTTTTCGGCAGAAATATTTGCCCTATTTTTGAATGAAGTCTTTTTTGTTGTCATTGTTGTCGTTTTGTTATGAAGAAGGTGTTCTGGCAAAAAGAGCGCCGTAAACAATTGCAAAATTCTTAAATAAACCAGCGTAGAAAAACTAATCCAGTAAAAACACAAACACATAAATTTCCTCCGCTCATGCACTGACGTGAAAACGTGTTTGAAGAAGGAATGCGAATTGTTATAATTTACTGCCAGTGTTTCCTGTTTTAGGTGTTTATTTTCGACGTGACTCAGCGTGAAACGACTGCATAAAAGCAAATAACGGCGCATAAAAAAATAATAAAAGGCCGTGGACGATGAGAAGAAGGAAATGGCGGCGCTGGTGAAGGTGTTGACAGAGGATCGCCTGCTGCACTGTTACCAACGATATTAAATTTTTATGCAGGCGTGTCTAGACCTTTTCTGCACGGGCGCCGCCATCTTGAATCGCGAAACTTCCGGTATGCAGGAAAACATCGTTTTTGCTCTCGCCACACCGCCGGGAGAAGTTGACGTTTTAATGGCGACTGTCTATCATTCTTGTTTGGCCTCTTTTATCATATTTTACTCGCTCCAGGTTTTCATATCTTTGTTTTTTCTTCATCCCGCATAGCATGTCTGTCAACTACATGTGACTGGAAACGATGATAAACGAAAAAAGGTTTATAGAAAGAGCAGGGGGTATTTTCAGTGGAGTAAATGTTAATGAGTATTATCGTTAAGAATGAAGCGCACTTTTGCCACCAGTTTCGTTATTTATTAGACAACTCGTATAGCGCTAAAAAGATTTCCTCACTTTTCTTTTGGTGATTTTTTTTGCCATAGGTGTTTTGTCATTTAACAATTTTTTTAAGGGTGGTTCAGCGTTTTTTTTAAGTGCACACATAAAGACTTGTTCACACAGTACCCTTTTCTTACGTTTTCTTGCGTTACGTGAAAGTAGTCACCGAAACATTCGTATCTCGAACGTCGCGTGCCAGGGCATCTTCTAATATAAAACACAGATTTCTCGGTGACTTGTATCGTAGGCTTTTGTGACGTAATGTAACGTAAGAACGGTACATTACGTTCTTAACGTCGTCTTAACGCCGAGATGACGTCATGCAACGTTATCTCGGCGTTCAGATCGTTCCTGAACGGTACCCGTCGTTATGCGGCGAGAAAGTGGGAGAGAGAAGGAGACAAGAACGCGCGGTGACGTCAGAACCCCGAGCTCCGATTCGAAGCATTAGGGGGTAGACAGAAAGCTAGAGCAGCTTCGTATCCGCTGCACTCGCCGAACGCGTTCGAACGCGAAAGCCAAACGCCGGACGGCGGTGTTCCGCGTTGGAACGCGTTCCACGAGTGCAGCAGAGACTAAGCTGCAGCTCTAGCTTTCGCTCTACCCACTAAAGCTTCGAATCAGAGCTCGGCGCAGCGGTTACATGTTTGTTGTTGCTAAACGAAAGATGTCCGGTTCCCGTCCTCGTCCTCGCTGTTTTATACTTTCAAGTTTTATATCTAATCTATTAATAACCAACACGCTCGTTTTCAATTGTAAACAACGTAATTTAACGCATGAAAGAGAAAAAAAATCGTTCTGCAAAACGCCAAACTTTTTTCTTCTTTCCTTTTTAACTGCGGTTGTCGCGGCGGAAACGCAACTTTCTCTTCCAGCCGCCAACGGCGTTCGACCGCGAGAAAGCGCCGTGAAACCCGGCAGTCGAGTGATATGCATAGTGGCACGCATAGTCCTACGAACACAGCGTTTTTGTGCATGCACGACGGCCCGCGCGAGGTAAAGTAATTCCCGGCGGGGTATTATATACATACACCCACTAGGGTATGCGTCGCGCTTGGCTGCTTTTCCTTCATGTAGATTGTAATGCTACCACACCTCGCGAGTCTCCCTCGACATTAGTTTCGGAAGAGTTTTTTTTTTTTCTTCTCTAGAGTGTGCATATAGATTATACATGTAAATATGTATGTGGCATAACCTAGCTTACGCTTTGCTGTGCACCTAGCTGCTGCTGCTACTGTTGGCAGTGGAAGCATACATATTTTGGGTCTTGCCAGTTTCCCTGCCTGCCGTGCGGCGCCGCGGCCGCGACATCGAGGAGTGTTTTTTTTTTGTGTGTGTTTTTATTTTGGACGCGAAAACGGGTTTCTCTAAACAACGGCGAAACCGATATGCAAAAACGCGCGGCTAACTTCGTTCAACATTTTTTTTTCTGTTTTTTTATAAAAAAAAAAGAAATTGAAAAGAATGGGTTTGTTATGTTTTTTTTCGCCTTTTCTTCCTTATCTTGACTTGCAGCGCGTGATTGCGTAACTCTCGTCAGCGCTACGTGTTTTATAACGTGAATGTATATACAAAAAAGAAATAGCGCAGTGACAAAGACGGAAGCGACGAATTGATAGCGCGCAAACATGGCCGCGCGTTCTTGCCAACGTTACTCTATAATAGGTCAGTCCTTGCTGAAGAGACGCTCCATTCGTCAGTGGTAGTGCGAGCTCCTCCTACCTGGCTGCGTATTAGCGACGATATGCAGTAGTGAAAACTCGCAAAAAATCACCATAAACAGTAGTGCACATGCAGTGGTGATGACATGCAGTGGTGATGACGTAGTAGTCATTACGCATAGTATTAATGGCATGCACTGGTGATAATACGACGCTTGCCTGCTTTTGAATTATTAGTGAGTAATGGTGGGATGTTCGGTCAGTAAGGGACAAACATAAAAATAATATTGTATGGCAAATTGTTGGGCAATTGTGTTGCATCCGTGAGATGTTCATAGCATCACGTGACATCAATTTCCCCGTTAAATTTAGGGGGAAAACTGAATTTGTGTGTGGGTCACGGGACGTTTATTTTCCTGTTAAATTTGGAGAAGAAACTAAATTGCCGTATAGGTCACGTGACATCAGGTAACGTTATGTCAGTTACCCCGCTAAATTTAGTGGGAAAACTGAATTGGTGTGTTGGTGACGAGGCGTTCATTTCCCCGCTAAATTTAGCATAGAAATCGAAGTCTTGTGAGCTGATATCACGTGACCTAGCTATACACCGATTCAGTTTCTCCGCTGAATTTAGCGGAAAAATTGAATTGGTGTCTGTAGGTCTGAGACGTCCCATGAAGGCAACACTGCGCGCGTTGCATTATGGGACGCCACATACCTTTACACTAATTCAACTTCCCCGCTAAATTTAGCGGAGAAACTGAATTTGGTGTGTCGCAGTCTGTGACGTCCCGTAATGCAACACGGCGCGCGTTGCATCATGGGACGTCACAGACCACGGCTTCACGAATGCGGCTTCACGCAATCTGGAGCAACTATACCAACGAACGTTTCGCGTTAAAAGATAGCAGGCACGAACGGGCACTCGTGCATCCGTATCTTTGTACCTTGAGTATATGGAGAGAGAGACGATGGTCTGGGGTTCGAACCCCATACACGCTGAACGCAGGCGTTCGAACGCGCCAGACTCTGCATGCGTGAGGAGCATCATGCAGTCGATGCTCTTGTTCTCTCTGATTGGACCTATGCATTGAATAGAGACAAAGGCAGCTAGCCTTTCCGTCTACCCACTAATCCGTCCAATCAGAGATCGGCATTCTGACGCCACCGCACGACGTCACCTCCTCCTCTCCTTCGGTTTGTCTCCGCCGAACACATCTGAGGAATGTTAAATGAATACACGCTTCTTTCATGTTTTTTGTTTGGTCTTCATCACGCATCAGTTGTTTCCACTTTGAGTCACCGTTATTTCGCGTGAGACCACCTAAATCTCCGTCACGTCAATCATTAACATAAGTTCCGTTATTTCATGCATGTGTATGTGTGTTTTTTTTTTAAATATGGCACTACCTTTTTTTTTTTATTGACAGCGTTTTAATATGTGCACGACTTTGAGTGATGCGTATTTGGGGGGGGGGGGGGGGGGCGGCCGTAATTGCTCCCGCCAGTCGTAAGCGGCCGTCTGCGATTTAATACCGTGCGCCAATTCATCACCAATTTACTTGTATTGTTTTTTTCATGCCGATATTGGCGCCACTGATCCCGTCACGTCTCGGGGGCCCTACTAGACTGTCGGTAGTGTGCTTGTAGACCATTAATTTCCCACCAGTCAACCCGGCACACGCCGTAAGCCGTTCGCTTCCGCCACAGAAGTGATGTTCTGGAAACAGAGTTGAAAGCCCGTCGAGAGCTACATACAAAGTGTGCCCCCCCCCCCAACCAAAGAAAAAAAATCATTTCCAATGTTGTTATAGCCCCAGCCAAGCAGATGAAAACACACAAAAAGATCATTTACAATTGTTGCTTATAGCTTACGCTAACAGTTCGAAGCACGAGTGCCAAAAGTTTCAAAAGCTTCCCGTTATTTATTTATTTATTTATTGAACATACCCTTAGGGCCCAAAGGCATTATAGAGCAGGTACAAAAAGATGATAGGAAAAACTGTAACCAATTAGCGATAGTAATAATATAACAAACAAACAATCAAAAAGGTCGTGAGTCATTGGAAAAAAATGGAATTTCGAAATAAATTACGGTCAGTGATGGTGGCAATTCAACCGGGGAGGTGGTTCCCTTCTTGCGCGGTGCGAGGAAGAAGTGATGAGTGCAATGCAGTTGTTGATGAGCTTGGGACTCTATGCCGATGATCAACACGGGATGAAATGTAAAAGGGGAGAGTTTTATTTGATCGTGTAAGATATGAAAATAAATTTCGTGAAATAAACATAAACGTGAAATTTTACGCCGCAGAGAGAGAGAGAGAGAGATAGTAAAGATAAACTAACTTTCTTTTTTTTTTTTTTTTGGGGGGGGGGGGTGACGTTTAGGGTTACATTTGGGCGGAGAAGGAGCGTTCGGTGGTGCATAGTTTATTTTAGTAAAAACAACCCTGTATTTTTTTTAGGAGTACAATTTGTACAGTTATTTCGTTGAAGGTACCGCCTTCCACAGCAATACTTTCTGTTCTTCAAAACCTCGACATAGAAGCGCAAACATAAAAAACGTTGGCACGTAAAAAAAAAAGTACTGTATCTGGCATCTCGCACCATTATCGATCGGTCGTTTGAGATTCTGCGTGGTCATGTCACGTGCTTCGGTCTGCGCTTCGAAGCCGTCGTTATTTCGCGGGTATACTTTGCATGCAAACCATGTGCGCGCTGTGTCCAAGAGCCGTCTCTTATTTGCCGTCTCTGCGTGAGCGGAGGATGCACACACCGTGACGTCGGAGAGCATTCCAACTTTGAACGCGTTCCCTGGGTGCACTCTTTTCGAGGCAGCCATCCGCCGATCACGTTTACATATATACTGGCTCACACGTATTGTCGCTGTGGTTACGGCTACCGTAATATCCCGAGAGATCGCCCACGTAAAATTGATAGCAAACAAGATGAAAATAAGGGGAAAACTAACTTTCGATGTGCCATAAAAAAAAAAGTTGAAAGAAAAAATTTTGGGTTATATTTTGTGATCCTCGAAACTTGTGGTAGCAGGAAGGGGCGATGAACCAAAGACGAGTGTTCTTCCCAGTCAGCAATGTTGGCTTATCCCCCTCCGTAATTAACAAAAAGTGTTTTTTTCACCAAGGTCACTATTGGTAAGGACCCTGCAATTAATAGAAATAAACTATCTTTTGGTGTTTCAGAAAACAAAATCATGCCGAAAAAAGGGGTGGGCTATATTTCGGGGTGGGCCATCTCTCGGGACATTACGGTACGTTTTTCTTTCCTTAATATCCTCGAGGTTTTGTTTGTGTTGCTTGCCATTCTAAACTCGCGGACACACCGCTACTAACACATCCTACAAAAGACAGCATGCAGACTTTGTCCGGTACGTGTTGCTTCCTCGTATACGACGGTCTTGGTTGGCGGTTACGCGTTTACAAGTAACGTCGTTACCGGTAACGCGTTACTTTTTCTGTAACGCGTAGTAACGTATACTCGTTACCTTTTTCAGCGCAACGTGTAACGTACTTACGTTACTTATTTTGAATAACGGGTAACGTATAATCACGTTGCTCGTTACATTTTCCCGAAATCGTTAATTTAAAAATAAAAAAGTAACGCAAAAGTAACGTGTTTTTTTGTCGGTAATGGTGACGCGTTTCTTTTATTTTGATGTAACGTAGGTCGGTAATGCGTTCCTTTAGTTGGCAAGTAACGAGTAACGTATTCCGTCACTTTTTTCGGTAACGCCTACAACACTGCTTTTATCTAATATGACCGAAAAAGAAGCGGAGGCTTTCTTCGTATCTCCTTACTTCTAGAAAAAAAAAACTTGCTGCTGTTTTGAAATGTACTTTTTTAGCTTAACGCAAAGTTAATTAACGTTCCACATCTATAACCTTACCCTTTGTGTGTAAGATTTTACCGTTACACGAGTATCCCTACAAACGAATCAAAGCATCGCCCTTCTAATCACCTTCGGACACTTACTTCCGCACGCAAGTGATCAGTTTCGCGCGATCGATCGCGGAAAGTTTCCCTCTCGTTTGTGTACGCCGTTCTATAGTATAACGAGATCGAAAGAACGCAGACGAAACGTAATGTCTTCTTTTCTCTCGGAATTGATTTGCCCGTCGGTAATTCTGCTTGATGAGATTGGAGGTGACATTTGATTAAGGCCCTGCAGGCAGGGTCAGCGATCGCCCCGATCCTCTCGGCGCCGTCCCATCTACAAAAGTCGGAACCTTTTTGCTCTAACGAGGGACTCGGCTTGGGGAAGGCTGTCTGCTTTCCGATCTGCACCAGATAACGCTTTCGGATGCCGTGTTTTTTCTAGGCTGCTTTGAAAACAGCCTTGTATGCGATGCTCGAAAAAGAAAAGTAATCGATATTAATTAGAGTTACTCTCATTGCTCTTGTGATTCCTTTGTAATTAAAACCATCAAATGATTACAAAATTACTCGAAAGAGTAATCGAGTACAGGGAGTTTGATTACTTGTAGTGAGTGCTGTGCAAGTCTGGATGAAGATACGCAGTCGCGTCGTGACCACAACTTGAAAAAGTAAATCTTCTATTCGCGAAAACGAACATACTTTGCAAAACTTCCCGCTTTCCGGCTATATTATCGACTGGAATTCTCTCTCCGAAGTAACCACATGTACTCGAAACTAACCAGGCTAAATTTGAACGATCTTTGGAAGGCATATCTCACAGGTGATTTTCGATATTCGAAATAGTTTTCTTTATATTACTCACTTTTTCCTCTTTACTCGTGTGTGTGTGTGTGTGCGTTTATATTACCCTTAAAATACTTTTCTTCTTCATAATTAAACCAACTGTTATTTAACAACCTTCACTGTTAATTTTTTTGTACCAGATATCCCCCCTCCCTCTCCTTCCATGTACTGCACTTCGTTGAAGTGCTTTTAGAACTATTAAACTGAACTGAAAAGAGTAACTTCCCCGTAGAACACGAAGGTGGCCAATCGCAACTAACATTACAAAGATCCCACTGAATTATTAAACTAAAAATACAATTAGACCTGAAAAGAAAATTCGTCGAGTGCAGGGATGTTGAGAAAGCGCAATGTCATGTTCATTGTCCCTGCATGTGCATGCACATCGTATTGCTTTCGTCTCGCCTTGATTGGCTATCTGTAGATGCCTGCATATCCGCGGATTACGCGCGGATCATCCGCGGATATCCGCAGTAAATTGGCGGGTGCGGATAAAAATGAATCAGATATGGCGGATTGCGGATCGGATGCCAGGGGCTGCGGATGCGAACTGGACGCGGATATCCGCGGGTCCGGATCTATACTGCATCTCATGAGTTATGTGCGGCAGTAGGCAAAAAGCACAGGCGCGAAGCGCTTTAAGCTAAAAATAATAGGTCATACCTCAGAGGCAGGAAAAGTGTTGTCTCGCACTGGCAGATCACTGAGATCAGACACAGACTCCAGAGCAGTTTCTGCAGTTGCTGCCTCTCGAAAACTTTGGGTGACATCTCAAGAGCCGGCTCCTTGACACGCCTGTTAGTGGTTAGAAAGGATGGCTTCGGGAGGTTCACCGATATTTCTTTTTGCTTGTTTTGAAACTTGTCGTTTCAGAGGAAAATTTCCATATGGAACTACGCTAAATGACAAGAAAAAAATGAATAATGTGTAGCATGTATGTTGCTCGTGTAGCCTTCGGCAACACTTTTTTTGCTTGCCTTCCAAGCCACCATTCTCCGCAAAATTCGTCGGGGCCCCAGTACAATAGAGAATCCCGTGGCCGTCCAACCGTCTGGCTTCAATTAGAAAATACTTTAAACGGGACCGCCAGCATCGACAGCTTTGCTCCCTTCCACAAGAAGGGTGGGAGGCAACGCTAACATTTTGTTACTCTAGCACAGTCTTTTACAACAAGTTCACGAACACCAGGCGTGGCTTTCAGATTTGCCCTTCCTTTCACGAGCACACGCGGATAGGAAAGCAAATCTGGAAAGCCATGTGCGCGCGCCTATGCTCTTGCTCGCTGCTGCACAACTCCTGAGATGAGAGTATATATTTTTGCCGAGTAAGCGCCCCCACAAACCTGAGTGACCGCCGAGTGGAGACCGAATAAGTGAGGGACACTATAAAGTGTATCTTATCGAATGTTTTGCGGCAGCAAATTACTCTCTCGGAGAAAAGTTGCCAATCAGGAAGAACATTGTTCTCTACGCCAAGAGAGACCTGATTCTAACCAAAGGATCGCTTTAGGACGCTCTATGTTGACCAAATATTCTGTCCCAAGCAAAAAAGGAAAGCAATGTTCAGGGGCATCAATCGTCCTGAAAAGTGTGTGTTCTTGCTTGGCAGGGAAAGAGCGAAAAACTGTCTTTGCACAAAGAAAACCCAATACGTATACAAGCCACTGAGGAAGTAGAAGAAACCCCGTCGACAAGTAAAATCTGGCGTGTCGTATTCGTTTTTAACCCGAAAGCATTAACTGTTCCATGGAACGAACCGGCGTTATCAGCTTTTGAAGCCGCGCCAAACGGCACCTAAATTGCCCTGTCTTATGGAGCGAACCCTGTAGCCTGTAGCAGCGAATTGATGAATAATCTCCCAATGGCTCGCGCGCGGCATAGTTTCAGGGAACGCCACCCCACACTCCATGGCGCTGCGGCCCCGTCGAGAGGAGCAGAAACGGCCGAGAATGCGCCGAGAGGATCAGAAGCGGTACGCGGCGCGAAGAACGACATTCATGCTTTCGCATTCACAACTCGTAAAAAGTGCTTAGGTGTCCTCGGAATTTTTTTTTTCTTTCTGGCAGGTGCAAGTTGTTGTATGTGGTTCGAGGCACGCAGTTGCGGGCTCATGTTTATAACTGGAACCGATAGGAGGTGTTCCATTATTAAATATTGTGATATGTTCCCTGCGGTGTACTCGCATCTACCGCGAGTACTCCGCTGCGGTGAGTGACCGCCTTTCCCTTCCCACCTTTTTTATCGTTTGATCTAAATAAAACGACACAGTGTTGTTTGTTCGTCCTTTATTAATCTTCTTGTGTCACAATACCCGTCTGCTTAAAATGGATGTCGCAGACTCGCAGGACTATCTCATAACTGCGATCATCTTTCCAGAGACCTGAAATGTCTCTGGAAGGATGATCGCTCATAATAACAATGCGATAAAAAGTGACATGATAAAATTACTTTTACCATATTCTGACTCGAAGAGTTCTTTGTACTAAGATAAGCAAATGGCTTATAAGGTACCATCCAAACACTTTATTTTTTCCTTTCACGCTTGATTTAATGATGTAACATGAATGCGCGAATTGCGGGTCGGTTATCGTTTCGAATTTTGCGGATACGGTTTCGGATGCGGATACAAAGCAAGCGGATGCGAATCGGATGATCAAACTGCTATCTGCGCAGAGTTGTAGCTATCTCAGTGTTCTGCAGGAGATTGAACTCGCAGACTTTTCTCAGTGTGTGTGTGTGTGTGTGTTTTGGTACAAATGCTCGTCTCATCACGATCTTGCGTTTTGCTGTAAAACTTTACATTTTTTAATTTATTTTGGGGGTTGAGGGGTTGGGGGGGGGGGGGGGTAAACAGATCTTCTAGTGATTTTTTTTTCTTCTATATCGTACGTCTAGCGCAACTCCCGAAGAAGAGTTTTGCGTTCTTGGGGTGGATTAGACATCAATAAAGGCAAAAATGGGGTATTCGGGATCCGACCTTTATTTGTAATAAAATTCGCTCTTTATTTCCTGAATGTAAATTGAACGTTTATCGATTTTTTTAGGTTTGTTTGCCTAGGCGCAACTCAAGCACGGGAAATCGGTGAAAAAATTGCGTAAATGTGCAAGCGGTTGCGCGCAAAACGAACGCAAAGTGGTGCCACATCATATGTCATATCAAGAAACGCATGTTCGAGTACGTTCAAACCTTCCATATCGAAGATACATCCTTGAAGAGGTAGTACTGGTATCGTGACCGATGTTTGCATTCCTGTCAGTTCTGCCGTAGTACTTATACCAACAACGCACAAAATATAAAATGACCACAAAAGCCGACTAGGTAAGTTTTTCTGGTATGTGTATGTTATTTGCACCGTTCCCTAGAAAAAATATGCTAGGAACGCTTATCGGTGCTTTTGGTACCGAAAAGTAAGTACGATATAAATATATAGTTTACATTTATTTCGCACCAATGCAGTGCCTGTAAAGTATATTTATCATCTCAACTTCTCAAGCGGATTTGCTAAATATGCATACGTCATTGAATATACAGAATTTTTCTTTTTTTTATACAGAATTATATATATATATATATATATATATATATATATATATATACATGTATATATATATATATATATATATATAAAAAAGAAACGTGAAAGCTACACTAATTTGGTTTGTGTAGGTAAGTTCTATGGACAGGGGAACATAATTGAGGGTTCATTGTCACGGTAAGTCGGAGAATTAAAAATAAAATGATAATTAGCCTTTTAATTAATGAAAATAAACATATGGGTCCAACTGGAAACTTGTTGAGCATCATCGAAAACCACTAAGTCGAAGCGCCGAGGAACGGTTACGCCCGTTCCTCGAGCGGCTAAAGTTACCGCTCGAGGAACAGGCGCAAACCTGGCGTTGCGAAAGCGCGGATAATAGGGAATTGTAGTGGACCCCGTTTTCTCCTCCGCTACGGTATCCGTGAAGAAAACGCCGCAGCTGCGCATGCCCGCCGCCAGCCTTGTCTGCGTATAGCTCGACGTCTTGTGGCGGATTACGGAGAGCTATCCGGGTACTTAGCGGGCTGCAGAAACGGTCTACTACAATTTCCCAGTTAGAGGACGAAAACGGCGCGGTCGAGTTTTGCACCCGCAGCATTGCGCTTGTTGCACGGGTGGTAACTTTAGCGCATTTCCGTGCTTCCTACGCGCTCATAGTCTTTCTAAATTGCCTGATTTAGTAGTTTTTGATGAGGCTCAGCAAGTTTGTAATTGGAACCATATGTTTACCTTCGCTAAATAAAAAGTTAATTAACACGTTTTAGTTAATTAACCACCGTATTATAACAATTAGCTCCATATAATTGCACCTTAACGGACCGCATTTGTTGAGCTTTGACGACACTTTTTTTTTTAAATTAGTCTGTAGAGCCTAACTAAACACCCTGAATAAGTACTCGGTATCCGGACCTTTAAGTGCGGGTCGACGGCTTCGTGTTCAATCGTAGAAGTATAAAACAAGCTTGATCATGCTTGCAAAGACTAGTCAGCACAGAATGTGCGATAGGCATTCCAGGGAAGAAGAGAAAGACGTCTGAACGGCACCGCCTACCGAAAACAGAGGTCGTCATTTTAGGTCGCCTTCACTCACCCTCACAGCCAAACTCACCTAAGCACCCCACTCACCCTCATCCTCACAGTCACACTCACCTTCAGCCCTTCACTCACCCTCACGGCCCTCACATCCCTCACGGTCCTCAAGGTCCTCACGCACTCATACTTCTCACGCCCTCAGGGTCCTCACAGCCCTCACGGTCCTCACGCACTCATACCCCTCACGGTCCTCACAGCCCTCACACTCATGAATTTTCTTGGTTCAGAAACTCACTCACCCTCACCTCACCCGTGAAGATGAGGGTGAGTGAGGGCCCTCATGAGTGAAGTTCGCCGAGGTATAACCAAAAATTCGCTTTCCTTTCTGGCACACGCCGTGAGATGGCACTACATGACTGAGAAAAGCCACGAAGCGCATGATCTCATCCATGCGCCGCACGAATGACCTCGCTCTTGCGTCGACCGTACCACCAACCCTGGATAGCTCATTCGGCAAAGGACTTGGCTCACAACCTCAAGGTGGTTGAAGTCTTTATATGGATCCCAATGGACGTAACGTTACAGAACTCCATGTTACAAACCCATTTAGTGTTAAAAGACCCGTTGCACTGCAGACTGCAGTGACCATGGCGAGCCGAATCTCATCTTCCGGAGACTAGCATCTACAATAAACGGATGCTGAGGGACTCTGGTTTCCGACGAAGGACGGTCTTCTCTCCACCAAGGAGAATGCAGGGATTGGTGTTCCACGCGCTGCACGTGCTGGCGTCAGCAGTAGTAACTTTTCTACAGCAAATACCTAAAATAAATGGCATCTTGCACGCGCCTTCGTCAACGCTTTATTTTGGTTATTTACTTGGAATCTTTTATACGGGGACGGCGTGCGCGTGTGGCGCGTAGAACACCAATCCCTGCATTCTCCTTGATGCTTGGGTAATATAGCAATAGGTCTATTCAAGAAAACACTGAACAAAAGAGAACGGCACAGGGAAAAGAAGTTTGACTTTTGGCATACATTGTTTCTGTATCACCGAACGTTCGGGGTGACAACACGTGTGTCAGTGCCGTTGAAAATACGGACACGTGCACATATAGACGATTGCAAGCAAGACCACTGGCTGCCGCCATGTTTCTGCTCGTGCGGACTAGCCCGCGCGGAATTGCAAGCTTGTCAAAGCAATGTTCATGCGCAAGCTGCACGTGTTTGCACGCAAGTGGGCACCAGTCGGGGCGCCATGCTTGCAATTGTCTATTGGCGAGGTGCGCGATCGAAAGCGTCGCTGTGGTCGGCCTTCCACGATTGGCCGAATGCTGACTATGACGTCAGCAAAGGAGTTCTCATCGACGAAAATAAGACGAATGGGAGAACTTCAATTTCGACGGTGTTGGTAGTGTTGCTTTAAGAGCACAATGATTTCAGGCTTCCACCATGCTCCTTACAAGCACCATCGAACTTGTTGTTCGCAAGGTAATGACGTCACGAAAGGTAACCATAGGAGGGCGCCACTAAAACATCTCGCTTGCAGAAGTTTACACGAAACGACGTCATCGTTAAATGCAGCCTGGACTCAACGCCGTTCATAAAATGTTGTTCCGAAACAAGCTGGCTGAACCGCCGGCCGTGGAAGGTATCGTAAAGCCGGGGTCACATTGCTCATACATGATACAAAAGATAGCCTGCAAACAGGAGTTACCGCAATATCCGTGGTTCGAAATCCGCGTGCCCAAGTTTCCTCCTTGAACTCATTTCGATGCGGCATTCGAAGCACAGACCTCTCGGCGACTCGCGTTTGAATCTGTATTTAGACTGTCTTTTGTATGATGTATGAGCAGTGTGATCCCGTTTTATACAACAGACCTTCAGTAGTTCATAGACAGAAAAAGCGTGTCCGTCAACGCAGCGCTTAACTCGAGCATCTCCTGGAGCATATGTGCTCACAAAGCTTCTCAGTCCCGTGCCCTAATGAGAATATCAGAACTTGGACACCTAACCAGGCGGTCCAGGCGAGCATCGCGCGCGTTCCACATGATGGCATTAAAGTTTTCCGGTTTATATACACCGCATTACAGTTTATTACCAAAAGCATTACTGTCCACAATCGGCAAAGTTGCGTAAACAAAAATAATTATCGATGTCGACACTGCGCGGTGCTTGCTCTGACACTTGGACGTATATAATAGCTCAGCGCTTGCTAAGTCACGGATGTTTGATTTCGTTTCCCGCCGCAGCAGTCGAGCCTCCGGCTGAGTATTGTGGTGTTACGATGGTGTCACCGTAGTTTACGGCAAACAGAAACAAACGACAGCGACAAGCCTCAAATCAGAGTCTGTCGCGATTTGACAGGCTCTGTAGAACAAAGAAGGCTATGCTCAAACACGAGCATCATGCATGCACGCGAGGGTATCTTTAGCAGGCTTGCAATCACTCGTGCTTACTTCACGAGCACCCAACGACTAAATGCCTGCCAAAGGTACCATCGCGAGCATGCTGCATGTGTTGGAAGCTTGTCGCTGTCGTTTGTTTCTGTTCGTCGCTCTAGTGGGACTGGGACATAATAGAGTATACGAAATACAGTCTGCAAACACAAGTCACCGCAATTTCCGCGGTTCGAATGCCGCGTGCCCAAGTTTCCCCTTGAACTCGTTGCCATGCCGCATTTGAAGCACAGATGTCACGGTGATTCGCGCTCAAATCTGTTTGCAGACTGTCCTTTGTATGATGGGTAAGCAGTGTGACCCCGGCTTTAGGGTACACTGCGTTTGTGGCACGGTGGTTTGTGGCAATGAGACACTCACCATGCCGCCGCGAAGACCGTAGCCGCAACCACCATCCACAGCATCGCGACGCAAGTCCAGGCGACGCAGACGGAGCTCGCCCCACTCTTGGGCTTGGCGGTGGTGCTCGGCGTGGAATCCTGCTTGCCGTAGCACAGCTGGTTCGTCCGATCCTTGATCTTCTGGCAGTGGAAGTCCTCCGTGCCGTCACAGTAACACGACCTGAGCGTGTCGGCGCGCGGCTGTCGGTTCAGGATGGCCAGACTGTTGTTGCACCTGGACGTACACCGTTTCCCCCGGAAAGCACCGTGACAGTAGCGGTAGTAGTAGGCGAGCGCCGTGCCGCACTGGGGCTCCGCCTCGCACATCCAGAAGGCGACGCTGCACGGTATGCGCGCACCGGGAGCTGTCAGTTTCTCCACGGACTCACGGCACACCTCGATGCGGACCTTGCTCCGCCGGCAGACCTCGGAGTCGCCGCAGTTGCAGTCGCTCAGTCCCCGACCTTCGTCCGTGGACGTCAGCGCGGCTAGGGCGCGCTGGCACAGCGCGGGACACTGGGCCACTCCGGCCTGGACCACACCGGCGCACTGAGACAGGTAGGCGTGCAGCGCGGAGCCGCATCCTTTGCGTTGAGCGCACCTGATTTGGACCTCTTCGCAGGTGCGGGGTTCCGCGGGATCGCTAGGGGACACGAGCGTCAGCCACGTGACGACGAGCCAGAGGAAGCAACAGGGGGATGCAGCGGTCATGGCGGCATGTCTGGTTGTCACCCCGGTTTGGGCGCCACGGAAGGAGACCATGGACGTGGAACTGCTCCCCGATGCTGTCGCGTTCGTTGCTCGGCGCGCTTTGGGGAGGCGTGTGGCTGACTCGCTTCCTGCTCGGAAGGCAAAGAGGGAGGGCAGTGTAGATGGAGAGGAGGAGCGCTCGACTTGTTTCTTGGGGGAGAGAAGGAGCGCCGGCGGCTCGCGCGCGCCGCCCGGCCGCGTGGACTTCTCCGGTGTTTTGTGGTGCCTCTGCAAGAGGCCCAGTCCGAACAGTCCACGACGGTTGAAGCTGGCAGGGCGGTGATTGACGACTTGTGCCACCGCCTTTGGCTTCTTTCGGCTTGGGTTTAGGCTCCCCTTGGCCCGCTTTTTTTTAGGGCGGCTCCACTTCGGAGAGTGTTGTGTGCCGCCGTCGGAAGGTGGTGTTGCCGCTTGTGATAAGCTACCTGCCCGGGACTATGGGATCCCCCGACAAACAGTTCTCTTCCTTTTTTTTTTCGCGTGCGCGGGGGCCGCCGTAAGGGGAGATGAGCCGGAGGGGCTATCGGGGGCCACTCCCCCGGCCTTGCAGGGTCGGTCGCCGACCTCACGTGCTCAGCGAGTGTCGTAGACAGTGCGATGTTGTGGAAGCAGCAATTTCCTTACTGCCACGCAGTCGCGACAATACCAGATCCAGGTTCGCGCCTTTCCTTTTTATATAGCCAAATTTAAAATCGTCACCTACAAATAAATATATATATATATATTTATTTATTTATTTATTTATTTGTGAGTCTGGTGTCCTGAAGAACCCTAAGACAGCCGATCGCAGCGAAAAATAGAAAGACCTCAGCGAATAATAAAGCTCAGAATACTCTGAAGAAAGAAATAATATTGCGATGTGCCCTGATATAATGAACAAGTGGAACGGATCATGCCAAAACTCCCCGCGCACCTTTTCTCTTTCTTTTTTGCTGTTTTGTTTTGTTTTGTCTAGTCCTGTTTGTCATTCGTTTAGATCCTTCTATCGTTACCGTCATTGTCCTTCTTTGTGCTCCGCGGGAAAGTGAACTACGATAATGTTTTTGAAGTATTCTGTTGTCCCGATGCCCTATACGTAACAGCTACTTTTAGTATTGCCTAGCTGCACGGTTACAGGTCGCCGGTATGGCATCTATCGGGACTGACTGTCGCTGAACAAAGCTTCGGTATCGACCCGCGCAAACAAAACTTAGCAAACACACGTCTCATTAAATGCGATCGTGACCTCTAAAAAAATACTCCCGTTAACTAAACATCATGGGAGAGGGGTGACGCTGATCAACGAATAACTCGAAAGGAATTTCCAGGAAGACAATGAGGGTTCTTTCAAATCAAATGTGACCTTATTTAGAAGATAGATGTGCGTGGGGTGCAGATCTTGTACACGTGACACGAAAATTATAATCGATTACGATTACAATTATTCTCGGTCTAAAAAAATTTATTCAATTAGATTACTTAACTACTTGAAAGGAAAAGTAATTTGTCGTTACTTGAAAAAAAAGTAACAGTTACTTTACCGATTACTTCACTATTTCAAAATGACATATTTTTTCTGCCGGTTTGGAAACGGATCTCTCGTACTGCCCACTATTGGATTAAAATCACCGAATCGTCAAGCGTCTATCTTCTTCATATATCCGCCAATTTCGACAAAACGTCCTCCCGTCGAAAACCTGGTTCGAGGGTTTCTGGGAAGGAAACTTGTAGAAACAAAGGCTGCCGCCATCACAAAAGGGGGGGGGGAGGGTAGTAGCGGTCACGAGTATATTCAGTACTTCCAAAAGTAATTTTCAGTTATTTATTTCAAGAATACTGCGGCTCACATCTGTGAGCCATAGCTGGGGTGCTTACATATTGCCTCGGTGTGATATGCTTACGAGTACTTTCTCGTGGCGGAAGCGACTGCCTCAACAAAAATATCAAGTGACGGAAGGGTTCCCATTTCGTTAGACAAAAAAATTTCATACATTCATTGCGCGAGAGAAAAAAATATTTGAAGACATCGTGCTTAATTCTATATTGTTTAATAGTTCTGTGATTTAGTCTAGCCGAACCTCTTGTTGAAAATCCGATTCATCTCGCGATTACTTCCTAATAAAAGTAATCAAATGATTACAAAAGTTACTATAAAAAGTAATTGATTACGAGCAATTTTATTACTCGTAGTGAACACCGCACATGTTCTGGTAAGATGTATACTTTGTGTTGAAATCTGTCCGACTTTTGCTCGCATCATCATGTTGTCATATAGTTACCGAGAGATCAAGAAATGAGGGGCATGACGTGTTCCGAGCTTATTAGGATCGCCCATGATGTTGCGGCGCTAGACGATGAGAAGGCATGATAAAGAATCGCAAAGAAGCGTCGAAACCTGCGTTTCTTAAACCATCCGTGGCTATGGTTGTTCTTCGTTATCGAAAGCGTAAACGCACTTGCAGCAGAAGCCGTAAGTCAGTTGGTTCATAATCATTTGAAAGGTTAAAAAGCGCGGAACAATGATGCAAGTCACTGTTGTTCCGCAAGTTCCGCAAGTCATTGTTGTTGCAGGTTAGCGCGGACAGGCGCTAACTTGCAACTGATATTTCATCCCAGTTTGACTGGGATAAAATATCAGTTGCAAATCGGCGCCGGTCCATGTCGTGTGTGCTTTCTTCTTTGTCCACGTTGTTTCGCGCTTTTACCTTCTAAATAAAATTTAAAAAAAATATTATGAGCCTGTTTTTAACAACGCGCCTATGACTGGCGAACACAAGCGTTTAGAAGCGTTTGGCGGAGGCGTTTGGCGAGCAGCGTGTACGAACAGTGACGACATTGACACATGTGGCATCCAGGGGCAGCAGAACCATGGCTAAAATTGTGCACGCCCTGAGACAAGTAAAAATAGAATGACAGGACGCGAAATCTCAAAAGACTGCAGCTTACGCTTTGCAGCGCGTTTCCCTCGATCAAGATAATACTCGTACTCACCTAAAAAAAACGTAAAAAAAAGTCCGGCTTTTAGCGGGACGCTACCACTTTCTCTCTTACTGCGTTGAATTGAGACATGCATATGTAGGGGCATCTTAGATTAGCTTTATGTTATTCTATCGAAACGTATAGCCTACACTCGTTTTCAAAAGCCAACATTATCCCCTTCTTCCTTTGGCAACCAAATCTTCTAGGGAACTACTTTGCGCAGCGCATGAACAATGCGAAAAATGTCCTTATTTTGTTAACCGTATTTTTTGGTGTATAAGACGCACTTTTTTCCCACAAATTTCGGTGGTCCGTCTTATACACAGGTGCGTCTTATATACGAACTTTTACTTAGGAACTTGCGAAAAGTGGTAGACACAGGTGCGTCTTATACACGGGAAAATACACGAAAACCAGTATATATGTCAGTGGATGATAAATTCGGGCACCTCTAAACACCATTCGCGGTTGCTGGGTGACCGTATTACCGTGTCGTTTCGATTGTCTGTCGGTTGACTTCACAACGATGTCCGCCACAAAAAGGAAAGGAACTTGGAAGTATGAGCTTGCTTCACCTGTAGTCGCCGACATCTTAAGCAGCGCGTTGCATCGGCTGATTAAGAACGCTGGGGAAGAAATCACGACGCAAGAACACAGGGTGTCCATGCTCGTCGAGGTTTTTATTTGAACATGACCCATAAGAGTCCAGCTACCCACAATTTGCGGCTCGAAAACAGCCGGTGGAAAATTGGTCTGTTTCAGTCGCGCTCACTCTCTTTTTCATAGTTCAAACTATATGTGTACCAAATATATTCAAAGTCGTAGGTCATCTAAGACCCACATTCAATATTAAAAATAGAAAAGAATATGAACCCCCTTTTTGTTGCCTCCAAAAAATGCGAATACGTTGATCGAAAAAAAAAATGTTGCACAGATCGCAGGAAGTGCCTGTACACGTCATTCTCAGTATGGCGACATACTGCGGGCTGGACGACGCGATGGCGGTGCACAAGTGACCAACATTGAGATGGACGTGGGGCCTCTAGTTCGGAACTGTCGACCGTTCGTGGTACCGGCCAATCGATCTTCAAGCGCAGAACAGCGAGGGAATGGATATAAAGCGCGAAACACATGCGTCGTCAGAACTGTCCGATCCGACGTGCGAACTGCCGGAATGACGTTCGGAGGCGAGGGTTTTCGACGCTCTCCGGTGCGACGAAAACCCTCGCCTCCGAACGTCGTTCCGGCAGTTCCGCACGTCGGATCGGACAGTTTTTGACGCGCATGTGTTCGCGCTTTACTCATGAAACAGTCGCACGACGAACGGTGCACTCAAATTCGTCGTCGTCGTCAACTGCTTCACACGCCGAAAAAAGCAAAAAAAAAAAACGGTCGGGTGTAGCCACCTGATTTCCGGCCATGAGCTTCCGTGCTCGTGTTTCGATTTTGGTTTCGAGCAGTCGATTTTTTTTTATTATTATTAAAAATATACGTGGCTCAGAAAAATATTGATTGTGTAGTCCCCTAACACCATATTAAATTGTCTGGCAAGAAAGAAGAAAGTATTAGCAGTGTGACCGCGACTGGCCTCTTGCTTTGTGATTCATTCACTGGCGTTTCTATTGTCTAATGTCGAAGGATGATTAACTAGGCAGCGATAACGACATGTTCGGGACTCGGTACACTCAGTGCATTTTCTCTTTCAAACGCGGTGTTTAGCACCCCATATTACCATTTCAATATTTTCTTTCCCTGAGGCACGCTGGTTTCGGTAAGAAACCACCGGTGCCTCTCTTTCCCGAGCTTTGCTCTGCTTACACCAGATGGCGCTAGCTTCCTTGCGTGCCCCAACCACGTGGGAAAAAATGTTTTGTTGGCGCGCGCCGGCTGCCATGGCGCCTCCCACGTTTGGTCCCGAGGAGGTTTTACGAATTATAAGGTAGGTGCTTGCTCTACAATACTGATAATAGCAAGAGAGAACGTGTGCTAGTGTACAATATATACTCTGCAAGAAAATAATTAGAGCACTTTATTATGGCTTAGCGCATCTGTGTCGCAAGTGGTGATTAGAGAGCACTATATAGCTCCTACGGAGCAGAGTAGCGCAATCCTTTGATCCGCGTGTTTTGCCGACAACATGGCCGACAGAGCAGCTCGCAACGTTACTAGAACTCTCAGTTGGGAAACTCACCGTTGAAACCTGGGCCGCTGGCGTCCACCGAAACCGAGCTAAATGCGACAACAGCGCCACTCTGTATCATTTGTCTTAACTGTGGTCGCCTTGAGCTTTTAGAAAGCATGTTTTTGCGTAAAAACTAACGGAAAAAAAACCTTTTTGTAGTAACTTTTTATTGGAGTTTAGTACAAAATTGGGGGCGCGTGTTGTGTTCTAAAATCTTTAGTTCGCAAGGTTTTGCAGTATAATTAATATTGTTTTTATACAACCCTGCCTCAGCGGGGATTTCAGGTAGCGCGTCCTGAGTTAGGCGCATATTAACCACGGTAGTAATCCGCGGCTCGTCAGCTTGGGAGTCGGGGGCGGTACCTCGAAGCCCCTTCCACGGTACCTGTTCTGGCCCCGAAATGGCCGATTACAAAGAAAATGGAAGTCACGTGCAGTTCCTGGACTGGCCGCTGCAGGAGAAGTGGCGGCGTTGGGATCGCCATTTAGCTCGGTTCTCGTGAACGGATCGGTGCCACTTTTTCAGAGCAGTCTCTATGGCAGTTTCCCAACTGAGTGGTTCTAGTAACGTTGGCAGCTCGGCACGAGTCACGTGGTACTCAGGGTTCCAGGAGGCGGCCCGCCCTATGGGAGAATACATGGAGATCGACGCAACACGGCTAATTAAAAAATAAACGACGAGTTCACACTTTTCAAAACTAGTCTGTCGCGAGGTTGGTAAAGCACTGAACACTTTATCAAAGTTTTAATAATATCGGATGCGTGTGCAAATTTTGAGAAGGCAGTTTCCAAGGCAATGGCGTTTGAAGCAGACGATTTTTGCACGCAGCGGAGATGGGCTCTTTAGGTTGGCCAGAGCGGGTCACGTGGACGCTGTGACGTCGCCGCGTCGTCTGCTGCATGATGCCGCTCGTGCAGTTTTTAAAAACAAATTACATCCTTACTTGGCACACAACTCAGCGCAAATGATTCTAAAATGTTCCTGTGTTATGCCAAAAACTGTTGTCGTTCCGTACATCCTCACAACATTGAAGAAACAACGATTTTCTCACGTTCCCCATGCATTTCTGACCGGAGTTGGAACCTCCGGGAGTTCGCCGCTAATCGCCGAGAGACGGCGTTCTAGATTGCGCTACTCTGCTCCGAGGGAGATATATAGTGCTCTAGTGGTGATCAGAAGTAACCACCATGCCTGAATTAACTTGGGCTCTCTCATTGCAGACCCGGTGACCAGTGTGTTGTTGACGTCTAACATTTAGTAAAATGATGTCCTTCAAGCTCCAGTGCTCATTCTCATTATTTGCTGTTTCCGAGGAAGAATATGAAGAACAACCGAAAGACTGCGACAGTTTCGGAGAAGGAGATGAGTCCAGTGACAGCGATTCTGACTGGGATGCCAGTGATAATTCAGATGCAGATCCTCAAGAGAACTTGTCAATGAAAAAGAAGGGACGTTCGCGCTGTGAGTGATAGCTCCGACACAGAAACGGATGACGACCCTCCTGCAACCGTCTCAAAAGTTCCCATGTGGAGCGCGACTTTTTGAATGTCTCTACCACTAGCCTTTTTGTCCGAGCCTAGTCACATCACAGACCTCGAGGACAAAAGTCCATTTGGTATTTTTGTCTTTTGTGGACCCCACCCTGAATGCAAAGCGTGGTTTTCCAAACCAACCTGTATGCGCAGCAGGACAACAAACAATACACACTCGCAACAGAACAAGTGATGCGTTGCTTTTCGGGCCTGAATCTTATGATAGGAATCAAGCGAAGCCCAAGTTACCAGGACTACTGGTCCAGTGTACCGGACCTACATGATCCATTCATTTAAGAACTGATGACGGTAAACAGGTTCGGTTGGTTTTTATCACACCTGCACCTGAATGACAATGTACTGCAGTTCAAAGGGATAACCCTGAGTTCAACTGGCTGTACAAGGTGCGCCCACTTTTGTCTGAGGTTCCAACGATCTTAGCAGGCAACTACCTGCCCACGGAGTTTTGGCGATTCATGAATCGATGATTATGTTCAAGGGCAAGAGCTGTCTGAAACAGTACATGCCAAAAAAGCCGGTGAAGCGCGGCTGCAAGGTTTGGATGCTGTGTGCCAGCATTGGGTACAATCTGAAGTTAGCTGTTCCGGAAGGTCCGGAAAGCGGAGTTCGAAAGAGTTAGGCGCTCAGATGGTAAAGAATATGTGCCAAGACCTCGCTAATAAGCACCACCGAGTATTTTTTTATAAATATTTTGCCAGCTACAACCTTCTGAAGGACTTGAGAGAGGCAGATATCTACTTGTGTGGGTCGGTAAACTCAAACCGAAGACACTTGCCGAAATTACAAGCCGACAAATCAATGACCAGAGGGGACACAGACTCCTTGATGAGTGATGAGATCCTGTCTTGCTTCAAGTGGAAGGAATAGAGAACAGTTCATCTCTTGTCGAACTTTCATGACCCGGCAGATGAAGCTGAAGTCGCCAGAAAGAACAAGGATGGAACGGTCAGCAGGGTGCCCTGCCGCCTTGCAGCCTTGCAAGACTACACTTTCAGGACTACTATGAATTTCGTTGACAAGTTTGACCAATCTGCGAATCTCAACACCAGGGGACAGAAAATCACGGAAATGGTGGCACAGGATTTTCTTATATTTCCTCGACTGTTGCGGGGTTAATGCGTTCATAACCTTCAAAGAACTTGAAGATTCTTAAAAGATGACCCCCAAGTACTTTAGCAGAAGTGTCATTGCATCATTGATTGCAGAAGCACAAGTTGGCTCCAGCTCTAAGCGAAAGTTATCAGCCCACCAGACGGTCGAAGTGAAAAAGTCAAAACCCTACGTAGCCCCGACCATACTTGTCACCTAAACACCAACCAAAAACAACAACCAAAAAAAAAGCAGGTCGCGGAGGTGTGCGGATTGCAGCACGAAGTCACAACCCACAAGAGCAACATGGATGTGCGAAACCTGCAGCGCCCCATTCTGCCACAGGAAAGAAATATACCGCTTCTCGGATTTCCACAGGAAGTGATTTTGGATACCATTCGAGTATGGTGGTTACCTGGACTGACCACCCGATATATTTTCATATACACGGATTTATTTTTTCTTTCTGTTAGAATGAGTTTTTTTATTTGTCTATA
This sequence comes from Ixodes ricinus, assembly GCA_037355805.1. Lineage (NCBI taxonomy): Eukaryota > Metazoa > Arthropoda > Arachnida > Ixodida > Ixodidae > Ixodes > Ixodes ricinus. The sequence continues at coordinate 11,764 of JAZHYW010034087.1, read as the reverse complement.
GTTTATTCTTTATTCAATTGAGTTCAGTTTTTCTGATAAAACAAACTTGTGTGCCTGAAAGAGTTAAGCTGTTGGGGAATATGAAGAACTTTCTAAAGAACTCCAACTTTTCATCCTACATCTTATATTATCTGCAGACTGACATACTCGCATACGCGCGTCAGTCGCGCAAAGTTTAAACAAAATCCTTGGCGGGCAGCCTCTTCTAACCCCCGGCCGCGCATTGTTTTTCGAAGCCACCAGGCGTGAAAGCGGCGGAGGGTAGATTGATGAATGGATACGAGAGAACCAAAAACAAAACAAGAGAAACTCAGAACGAGACAAACATCTCGGTAAAAAGAAGAAGGGGATAAATGCTGAGTGGAAGGGGTCGGAGCGCCGCCGAGTGTGGTCTCTCTATCTATATGAGCGTTCCTGGTGACGTCTGTATATTGGCATCTTTCCCCTCAGCAGAGGCACGCGCAGTCTCAAGCACTTGCTCGTCAGATTTATGGACAAAGGAAAGGTCGTCTTTATTTCTCCTTTTTTTTTCTTTCTCGGTATTATTGCTGTACGACTGCCTGCCCGTCGTTGACGCAGTAATAACGAGCGATATGGCCAATAGCCGGCCTCAGTGAGAGCCTCGATGTAAGAGGGGGGCCAACTCAAACCATGGTTTTGCAGTTTCATGGCGGACGCCTTCTGCGCGAATTGGTCGCAAGTGGGCGTGTCGAAAGCGGGTGGAGACGCTTGCCGACGCCTCCGAGATAAGAAATCCTTATACTTCGACAGATTTTCAGAAATTGTGACACAGCGCGCAAAAGACGTGAACATGGAGTGAAAGAAGAACACTGACAAGCGCTGACTCTCAACTGAAACATTTATTGAAAAGAACACAAAACACTAGCAGTTATGATTGGTTCAGCGATGATCGAAGACGTACATAAACACGACGAACACCACAATAGTGAAAATTTTACAGCGAAGTTGTATGTAACTCGCAAGTCGGTATTTCTGGAATTCCTTAGTGTCGTCGTCCCCACGGGAAAAAGACGACAACAAACACACCTTCAGCAATTGAAGCGAAAAGTGCATATCACGCATAGAACATACAGCACAGCCTTCGTTCCAATAAAGTGCAAGCATAAAACAAGCATCCGAACTAGATAATTGATGATAAGGCGTTCCTGGTAACAATACGAAGCCCGTAGCGCTCACCGCATACGTTTCACGGTAAAGATATACTGTTGCGCAAGCTACCGTTTGCGACGGCGGCTTGCGACGTGGAGAGTGACGTCATTAGCCTTTCATATATATAAAAAAGAAACGTTTTGGTACAGTGCCTTTACATTTACTTTCGTGGGCAATCGTTGCTGGTGATACCACAGCTTCGCTGGCCAACCCCTTCACATGGTGGATTGGAGCCCCGACTTATTGACGCTTTGATCGGTGACATCTTGTCCGTATGCCGTCGTCTGCGTCTGGTTTCGAGCTAAAACGAAGTAATAGTGCCGAATTTTCATGCGTCACTATAAAGAAGGCTACCGTGCACAGCGCCGTTTGGCCACGACTTCTGGCGGCGTCCGCGTTTGGCTGGAAGTCCAGTCGGTGAGAAAACACGAGCCCGAGCCGAACGTTTGACGCGGCGGTCGTCTTCAGTTTGTCCGGTGGCCTTCGGTGACGAAGGAGGAAAACGCTGCACTCTATAGAGATACAAGAGAAACGGCGTTCGCTACGGACTGCCTCACGTGTGATGTATTACAATGTCATTGCGGGATAAGGATTCTTTTTTTTTTTTATACAGGAGGAGGTGCTGCGGATGGATGGATGAATGTTAATGGCTATACCCTTTGTAACGGGCGGTAGCATGCGCCGCCTAGCCTAAGTCTCGAAAGGCCAACCCTGCGCTGCGGACGATCAACTGTTTCGTCACTTCCTCGCAGTTGGTATTACAGTCGCGGCGCATAAGCCACCACGTGAGCCCGGGATCAAACAGCCGGGAAGACTTTCAAATCAAGGCACTCTATATTACCGCCTCGGTGAGCCTGCAGCGCTGGGAGTGAGATAAATGTTCGCTCGCATTCAGGGAAAAACAACGGCGCCCCTTCTCCCCCCTTTCTTTTCCGCATCATACCCGCTCCTTGAATCTCACTCGAGATATAAATCGGCCAGCTATTCGTCTCTGCGTCTATTTCTTGGGGTGGAAGGGGAGGATGCAATGCGGCGGGGAAGTGTTTTGTCAGCGTCGTTGCTGATGTTTTTTTTTTTTATTGTTTGTTTGTTTTCCGATGAGTTCATTCTTCATCGGCGTCCGTTGCAGTCGACCCGTCCTCATTTTAGGCGGTGGGCTGCCCGTTTTGTTTTTGTTTTGGAGGTTAGTTTAAGTAGAGGGTCGAGCGTTCGCTGTAATCGCATTGGGAGTGTGGCTTTCGAACGATGTAGCACTTAAGGCTAATAAAGTAGAAATGGCAAACACATAACCTAGAAAAATAAATAACAAGGGACATTGACGCAATGGCCATTGTACGGGCGAGCTATCGAGTTTACTCGGAACAGTATTATTACACGTCTGTATATATATATATATATATATATATATATATATATATATATATATATATATATATATATATATATATATATATATATATATATATATATATATATATATATATATATGGTGTTTCACGAAAGGTGGACAAATTCGCTATTGCGAAAACTACGCGTACGCAACCAAAAGAAGGCTTGCATCGTTTTGGTCCTGGGCGAGGGACCCATTTAGGAAAATTATTAAAGTCCGGGATAATTAGATTGTTATTTACTTTTGCGTAATTAACTTTCTTTAAATATTGGGTTTAAGCGTATGGTCATTGGTTTCAGTAAGAAAATTGCTCAGCATCATCAAAAAACACTAAATCAACAAATTGCAGAACGATAGAAGGCACGCGAAGCATTTTACGGGTTTCTGAAAAACCGCTCAAATTCGGCGGGTTTTTAAGTTTCGGTTTTGTATCGGAGCACATCTCGGCCCCGGCGGCACCGCGCCCCGTGGAGAGATAGTGCAACCAACCACTGCTGCGTCGCGCGATGACAGCGCAGCAGTGGTTGGTTGCACTATCTCTCCACTGGGCGCAGTGCCGCCGGGGCCGAGACGACTCCGATGCAAACCGAAACTTAAAAACACGTCGAATTTGTGCGGTTTTTTCAGAAAGCCGTAAAATGCTTCGCGTGCCTTCTATCGTTGTGCAATTTGTTGATTTAGTATTTTTTCGATGATGCTGAGCAACTTTTCTAATTGAAACTCATGCCCATAAACAGCAATATTAAAGAAGTTAATTACACGAAAGTAAATAACAATCTAATTATCCCGGACTTTAAAAATTGTCCTTAATAGGCCCCATGGCCCAAAACCAAAACGACACAACCGTCCGTTTTTTTTTTGTTGCGACGCTAGTTTTTGCAAGATCGAATTTGTCCATTTGTGAACACCCCTGTATATATAAACACTGTTTACAAACAAGCCCGCGGTTTCCCACATCAGGTGTGAGCAATGCCCGTGAGCGGAAACCCCCCTTCGCGTGAGACGAACTGTCTGCGCATGCGCGGTGGAGTGACATCTCATTATTGCTCCCCGACCAATGAAAATGCGGTATTAGACGACGAGAACGCGGAACAGCCAGTCCCGAATCGAGAACCGTGAATTAACATAATAAACTACGCCCTGCGATGCTTCAGCCTTCGGCGACTGTAGTAGATCGACTCAACTCGCTGACGTCACCCCACTGCGGTGGCGCTGCTGTCGGCACCGCGCATGCGCAGACGGCTCACTTGACGCGAATTTGGTTTCTGCGCGCGCGCAGTCCGGTGTGGGCAAACGCGGGCTTGTTGTTAGTAGTGGGGACAGTATGTTGGTGTATGACTCTAAGCCATGACGGTATCGCAGTACAATTATTGTATCGGGATAGTATCTTAGGGATACTTTCGAGTATTCGAATCACTGTATACGGAGCGCAAGTTCGTCTGCTTCTTGAGCAGGAGCCGCGGTAACGTCAGAAAGACGCCGAGCTCTGATTGGCTCTGAGTGAAGGATGGTGGGTGGACCCCAAAGTAAAAAATGAAAGCCGTTTACAACTTCCTGTAATGCCGAATTAGAGCGCAGCTCTTGAGGAGGGGAAGGCGCGGACGGGGGGGGAGTTCACGTGACCTCGGGGCGGGGGGTCACGTGACCTCGGGGCAGGTCACGTGACTCGGGGAGTCACGTGACCTCGGAGGGAGTCACGTGGCCGGGGAGTCACGTGACGCTTGGGGTCACGTGACCTTGCGGTTACGCCGACGCCGACGGCAACGCCGACGCCGCTCAAGCCGGAAACGGGCGCCTAAGAGCTGCGCTCTAAAAGCTGCCTTGAGGTCTACCCACTATCCTTTATTCGGAACCAATCAGAGCTCAGCATTCTGACGTCACCACAACCCCTGCAAAAGAAGCAGACGAATAGACCGATCTCACCAGCCAGTTTGGCTACGCCACCGCTGCCGCAATGCATCGAGGGAACTTTAGTCTTTCTGCACGTGCGACAACCTCGCTGGAGCTCTGCGCGTGTAGATCACGAGACGGCACGCGCCCTCGCATGAACGGCCGTCTGCCTCCCGTGGACTAAAGTTATGGCGGTGTCACGCATGCGCCGAACGCTTAGTGAGATCGGTCTATTTGCGCTCCGCATATGAGAGACATTTGAGAAGTGTATTTGTATTTCAATAATGAGAATTTTTGTTTTACGATGTATTGCGATACTTTACCGGGATTATTATAGGTATCTCGATACATTTGTTATCAAAAATTTACCGGTGCGAAGGGTCCCGGAATTTATAATATGCCTGCATTACATCCTCTAAAAGGAGGGTGGAAGAGATTGGCTTCACGAAGCAGCCTTGTACACGTTAACCCCCTTTCCCCCCCCAAAAGAAAAATGATTACAATTACAATTACTTTTGATTAAAATTGATTCAATTAGTTTACTTGATTACTCAAGAAAAAAAGTAATTGACCGTTACTTCAAAAGTAATTGTACCGTTGCACTCCTGTAACAGCCCCCACGGGCTAACAGTATATATAAATAAAAAAATAATAAAAAAACCGTTACTTCTCCGACTACTTGAGATTCTCAAAGAGAAATTTTTCTGTACGCTTGAAAATGGCTCTTTCGTACTGTCCCTTATTGGATTAAAATCGCGGAACGCGCTCCGCATTGAGATACATTTTAGAAGTTTATTTACATTTCAATAATGAAAATTTTTGTTTTACGATGTATCGACTGTATTGAGATACTTTACCGGGATTATTATAGGTATCTCGATACCTATAATCTTTTTAATCCACCAATAATGATTTATGTATATGATAGGCTTCTTTGTTAGCTAATAAAGCAGTCATTTGTCAAGGTGTGCCGCCGATGAAAAGATTTTCGTGTCGACTAAGCACCAGGTGCGGACTCTCTAAAGCAAAAACTTTTATTTTTGACCCTGAAGTTGCTTTCGCGGAATATACAGTGGGTGCGGACTATAGTCCGGAAAATACGTTAACAAGATTGCTCTTGCGATTACTTCTTAATAAAAGAAATCAATTTTTTTACAAAATTACTTGAAAGATTAATTGAATGCTAGTAATTTGATTGCTTGTAATGAGCATTGTACAAGCTTGAATAAAGAAAAAAATATTGGTTTGAAGATTGACTATAGTAGGTTACAAGTCAAGAAGGTAGCGGCAAATGCCCCTCAAAGGGAATCATATATCCCTCCGCCACCTCCCCATCCAATAGCGTCCCATCGTTTCCGTGACGTCGTGGCCAACGCGGGAGAGGGTTTTGCCTTGCTTTTGAATATTTGCTTTATCTTTCGACCTTGATTTGGCGTTGTGGAAGCCGCGAGAGGGAGATTGAAAGTCGTTTTGTTTCCGATTGAAACAAAAACGACTTTGAGATTAGCTTCCCCCGCCCACGTGGATACAAAGGCCACTTTTAGGGGCTCGGTTTCCTCTCCGATAAATACAAAGGTCGCTTTCTTAAAAAAAAAAAAAGAGGGGGGGGGGGGGGGGGTCTCGGGAGACAAGTTGGCATCACTCTGTAGCCATTATCTATTCATTGAAGCGGAAGAAGGGGTGTTTCCAAGGAACTATTCTTTCGACTGCGGATGGATTTCAAACGGTCGCATCACGATTATGGGAGGAGCTTCTCCTACCTTCTTGACTTGTAACCGACTATAGTTGACTCAGTCGTTTTAGAGCGCAGCTCTTAGGCGCTCGTTTCGGGCTTGAGCGGCGTCGGCGTCGCCGTCGCCGTCAACGTCGCCGTCGGCGTAACCGCGCGGTGCATTATGGGAAATGTCCCATAATGCACCGCGCGGGGAGCAGCAGGAGGAGGAGGACGGGGGAGGGGAGCAGGGAGGAGGAGGAGGAGGGGGAGAAAGAGGAGGGGGCGGAAAGAGGAGGGGAGGGGAGGAGAGGAGGAGGAAGGAGGGGTATACCCTCCCCTCAGTACCCTTCCCTCCTTCTCCCTCAAGAGCTGCGCTCCAATTCGGCATTACAAGGGATTGTGAACGTACGTCTTTCATTTTTTCATGGTCTCATTTCCTGTAGAATTCGTAGGTCCGGCTCTCTTGTTCCAATCCCCCCCCCTCTTCCCCTTTGGTTACTCAGAAGCGCTTAGACGACAGTTTGCGATTAACCCTCGCTTTTCAGGTTACCGGAAAAACTGAAAACCATAATGTTTCGAACACTTTTGTTTTAAATCTTTAAAGGGGCGGTGCAGGGATATGCAATTGCAATGGTTTTCACTTTTGGCGAGCTTACGGCGCACTAGTGGAACTCAAGGATACTCGCACGTAACGCCACTGGCCAAGAAACTCCTTTGTTGCGGTGTAATTTCAAGGACAAAAGCGAGCGTTTTCATTCAATTTCTCCTTCGCCAAACTTGGGGACGTAACTGGGGGATCGCAGTATCCTCCAGTGACAATATTTGAATGCGGCTCGGAGATTGGACCCGAGCATTGCGTGGGCACTCGATTTGGGCTCGGGATAATCGATAGTTCGAGAAGCATTGGGGTGGTGGCCCGTGTCCAATCGCTGAAATGACGACAATAGCCAGAACCATAACAATGTCTGGAACTCAGCGCGTGTCCTGTGTCTCGCCAACCCCAGCGCGTGGCTACGATCAACATTGGCGGCATATAATCGGCTCCAGATCACGTGGCCGCTCGTTCTGGCTTCGAGTTGAGGGGGTGAACCTGCTCGTTTTTCTTTCATTTTTTCTGCGACTTCGATTGCACGTGGTGAAAAACGGACGGATGATTCACAGGTCATTAACGTCAGGGATCCGTTCTAAGCGGTATTTGCGCAAAGTGCAAGAATCGTTGCATCGCCCCTTTAAGAAAATGGTATATATGTTGAATGATAATGTGTCGTCCTGTCCTCGTCGTTCATGCAATTCTGTAACACGCTGAACTTGCATCAGCTCGCCCGCGCCTTTTTGTCACGTGCTCCGCACCCAGCCAAGTCAGACAAGTTGCGCTTTCAACTTCGTCGGCTTCGCCTGCCATCGTCATTGAAAGTGCATCACAATTTTCCGAAACACCTTGAACACTGATTTAGCGAAAGCTCGCGCTGCAGAACCCACTGATCCTGGGTTCAATTTCCGCCCCTGCCCGTTTCGATCTGGATGAGCATCGTACCGGCGTGCGGTCGTGTATCAAGCACGTTAAAGACCCCAGGCTAACGGTTGAACTGCATTGGCTAAATTGCTCATCTACAGCTGAGACGCCAGACGCCCACTGAGACAGACTAACTTCCAGCTGTATAAACAAACACGCGTGCACACAACGATTCGAACACTGATCAATTTCGAGCCGCGGTCACGTACCGTTAATACGTCATGCAAAAGACGGTTTGCAAACACTGTCTGTAGATCGTATTTTTTTGCGAAGTGTCTAGCGTTACGCCCGACGTAACCGAGTGCGTCCAAATCTCGCGCCTTTCCTAGGTTCACGGGGAGAGAGGGAGGGCGGGGGGGAGGGTTAGGTATACGCGTTTCCGGTGCTCCGTCCGGACGTAACGCTAGCCACAGCGATTTTTTCGTGGTCTATTACCATGTGTGACTGAGACCTTCATCACGGCACGTCCGAACCCCGCATGCGAGAAACACTTCGCGAAGCATAGCAGCAGCAGCAGCAGCGCTGCATGCAGCACTTTTCTCACGGAGGCTCGCCCCTCCCCTTCATCCGCTCGCAAAGCGGGCCGGCACCACTTGGATAAACATCGCCTTAGCGCTGGGCTCGCTTCGCCGGGGCCCAGCCTGCCCTGTGTCTGCGCAGCCACTGGCTCGTGTCAGGAAAGAAGCGGTGGGCTGTCAACGCTGCAGCAGTCGGGTCGGTCGCGGTGGCTGCTCTGGTGGACGGCGCGCAAAGAGGCCTTCTTCTTTCTTTTGTTTTTCTTGTTTGATTGGTGGGGAATGTTTGGAAAGATTGAGGTTGCCTCGTTGGTCTTTTTGACCTGGTGAAAGTTTTGTCTTGGATGTTTTGTCTTCTTGCTTGGACATCTTGCCTCGTTCAGACTCTTTACCTATTTGGGCATTTTGCCTTGTTCAAACTCTACCTTTGAATCTGCTGTGTGTTGGGATCTGGAAAAAAAAATCGTCCATGCATGTTAAAAAAAAAAAAACAACCTTTAAATGGCGTTTTTTCGTTCCAGTTGGTCGAGGCAAGTATAAATAAAAAGAGGGGGCAACCCGCGTGAATCAGCCGTCCTTGGTATTATTAGATATTGATGCCATGATCCCTTGTTATCATCTACGGTCACTGACTTATCTCAGCTAAGAGTGTGCTGTGACGAGGCTGAGGGCAGAACACGCCGATCTTCCCTTCTTTTCTTTCGCTTCCGCGATGCTGATAAGAGACACTTGGGCTCAATCGGAAAAAAAAGGTAATTAAACAACAAAGTCGTGTACGTGTTCTTCACTGCAATCATATGTAAATCGAATAGATGTCGTATAGTTGTCGTAAAGCTAGTTGTAGTAAAGTTGCCGTAAAGATGACAGCTTCGCTGCTTCTCCATTTTCACGTGAAATGAATAAGCTGTACATTTTTTTTTTGGCAATGAAAAAACAGATAGTGCGCAGGCGAGCTGATGGATGTTGATCATGATGTAGAATACCCGGGACTTTGGTAAAAGAGGGGAAAGTTTACCGCAGTCTCGGGTGTTCTACATCATTATCTTTTCTGGCAGTTTGCCTCGTTCAAACTATTCACCTGTTTGGATATTTTGCCTTGTTCAAACTCTAACCTTTTTTTTATTTTGGAGGGGGGGGGGGGATACCCGGGACTTTGGTAAAGAGGGGAAAGTTTACCACAGTTTCGGGTGTTCTAGATCATTATCTTTTCTGGCAGTTTGCTTCGTTCAAATTCTTCACCTATTTGGACAGTTTGCCTCGTTCAAACTCTTTGCCCATTTGGACAGTTTGCCTTTTTCAAACACTTTACCTATTTAGACATTTTGATGTGTACTCGCGGACAACTTTCTGGGGCATTTTCAAAAATGGTGACGTGTGCGCGTGCACAACTTTGATGGGCGTTCAAGACGCGAAAGCGCACCTGCGCCAGTATCTTTGACTGCATAGCCGTAGAAAGTTGTCCGGGTGTAGTTTTACATTTGGTTTTGTGGTCTCAGGGTCTGGCGAGTTGGAGTGATAATGGCGCGCAACGCGCGTTAATGTTAAAGCGTGCCCTCTGATTAAGTTTGACTTTGAACAGTTTTACCCGCCGAAGGTTTTCTTTCTGCGAGTAAGGTTCTCACGGCGGTAATAGCAGGTCTAAACGTGGCTCATGAACTGTTTGATTGCTTATTAATGCGGTAGCATTAGTACCCATAGGTGTGCACAACGAGGGGACGGGGGTAGGGGGGGGGTTGAGCAAGCTACGCCCCCCCCTCCCCCGCAATGCAACTTTACTAGAGGGGCACGAGCGAAAAAAGCTGACGCCATCCGTCTGTGGGCAAAATGGTGTGAAGCGCGCCCCGTAGAGAGGAGGAGTGTAGTGAAGGACAAAGGCGAGAGGTAGGTGACGTCACGGAGCGGAAGCCAATGCGCGCGCGCGGAAACCGGCGAACAGCGAAAGCAGCGTCAGGCAGCCGATGTAATACCTCCTAGATAACAAAGCCGTCGTGCTGAATGAGATAGTGTGCGGCATTTCGCAAGGTCAGCCAACTCATTTTCTGAAGAACCACCAATAGATCTTCCTGTAATTTCCTACAAAGGGAGGACTTGGCATTGCTGCAGCTAAAGAGATCCAAGGGAATCTGCTTCCTTCCTCGAGGGGGTGTCCGCTACCGCTTGAATGCGCGCTCACCTATTTTACGCGAATGAACATTTGGACTCGTCGGACGTTTTGACGTGTGTGGACGTTTTGACCTCTCCGGTCATATATGTTTCGTCCCGGTGGACACTTTGACACGCGTATCCCACGTGACATCGTTGGCAGTTTTACCTCTTCGGATATTTTGGCCAGAAGCGATTTCGATTGAGGTCGGGGTAGGTGTTTAAACTTGTTTTCTCAAATTACCAAAGCACCAAGGAGGATGCTGGGAATGTAGGTACGCGCTGCACGCGCTCGCTTTTAGCGCCTGAAACAATAAAAATAATTTTAAAAAAATTGGCGTTGACCAGGCACGTAGTTAGGATTTTTGTTTGTGGGGGGGGGGGGGGGGGGCCGCGCCATGACAAAATGCTGTATGGAGTGGGAGGGAGGAGAGGAGGTCCCAGCAAAATGGAAGATTTCGGGGGGAGCGGGGGGACCATGGGCTCCTGGATACGTGTTCTGGCGTTGACGACTGTACACTTCACGACACTGTTAGCGCGAACAAGCCATCGCTGATTTTATTTGCTCTCAACATTGAAGGACCTTCTCAGTTGAAGTACTAATTAGACTTGTACGATACTAATTACAAGTAACCAAATTTCTTGCAATCAATTACTTTTTAAAGTAACCTTTTAATAATTTTCTTCCAAGCAATCCTGGAACCAACTCTCTGACCAAGATTGGTAAACGAAGATAAGGGTTGATCATTCGGTGATTTTAATCCAATAATGGGCAGTACGAGAGGTCCGTTTTCAAGCCGGCAGAAATATCGCTTGTTTCGGAAAACTGATGTAATTGGAAAAAGTTACGATTATGTTTTCAAATAACGACCAATTACTTTTTTTAAGTAATTAAATCATCGAATTGAATATTTTTCATCGAGAGTAATTTTAACGGTCGTCGATTACTCTTTTTCGAGGAACGCGTACAAGACTGGTAGTAACCTAAGTGGTAATCTTTGGCACCCGCCAGTGTACCCTTCTCAAAATAAAATGCGAAAAAGCGCCCAAGTTATGTTCACCTATAGCATCTTGGGGCAGTGTACCTGCAAAGTGTTATTGTGTTAAGATTTTTTTTAACATTTGTTTCACTATACAGTTACTTCAGCAGATGTTAGCACGTGCAGCAGGTGTAACTACATTCGGAGCATGCTCCTTGGTTGTTAGGTAATACTCGCGCGATTAGAGCGTGAGAGCGGATGTATTCACGTCTTTTTCAGCCAATCAATCAATACATAGATTTTTCAATCAGGTCATGTTTTTATTGACTGACTGATTGACAGCTTGTTCAGGCCTCCGACTGTTTCCTCCTGGTGTCTGGGTCCTATTTATTTGTAGATAAAGTAAAGCAACAAACAGTATATATCCCCACGGCCCGTTCACACATAGTT
>JAZHYW010034086.1:0-94205 GCA_037355805.1 Ixodes ricinus | reverse complement strand
AACGTTTGGGAAAGGCGAGACGACGATTATCCCCCACTCTGGAATCCTACTAAGGGGTGGGAAACAGTTCCAAGGTCTTCGAATTGGCTGATGAACGATCCCTGGATTGTTCCCCCGCAGACAGCCGGCGCCGTTTAATCCCCCTCCCACCACCGTGGCAGAGAAGAATCGGGAAAGCTCGGAACACACACTGTCGCGTTCCGCCGCCTCGGCGCCAGCCGCAGGTAGAAGTCCGAAGGGTTGACACGTGACGTGAGGGAGGGGAGTCCTTGAGCGGCGCTTCCCCGGAAGCGACTGACGCCAGCCAGACTGGCAACGCCCCGAGCGTTCGGCTAAGCCTGGGCTAATCCTTCCCCCAAAGTGGTCCTAACGACTAGGAAAATACTTCGGTAAGCTTCCCACGCACTCACACACACATGGAGATGGGACGGGTCATAACAAGGTGTTGTTGAGATGGCGATAGCGAGGCGCGCATACCAAAACTCAACTGGTTTATTTTTGCTTCCCGTCTTGGGCGACGGGCGTTCCCCTCTCCTTGGCTACGTTCTCCCGAAGCGGGAGGGTGGGAAGAACCGGTCTATCGGGAGCGCAGCAAGGTCACGAGGCAGGGCGAGTTCTCTCGAGCGGTGAGCAACGTGGGTCACCACAGTGTACACGCGTGCGTGTGTGGGCTCTGAGTCATGCGCCGCCGGGCCTGAGCGAAGTTACCTCGGGAATGCCAGCGCTCACGTTTCACAAGTCAGGAACGGTCGGTCAGGCTACTTTGAAGGGGAGTCAGTCGGGTAGCTTAGAGCGCCGAGAACAGTGCAGCTTCAAGATCCGCGAGGGAAACCAAACGTGGACTTCTTTACTGTGTTGCACCATTCATCCCTTCTCCGTCGCGGATCGCTGTTTTTCAGTGACGATTGACTTGGAGCACGTGGTGACGCGCACGTTCGAGCTTAGTGGCGGCGCTTTCGACCTGTCGTTCACACGTTCACTCCTGGGCAAAACGGTGATTCGGGTAACGAGAAAGTGCTGTTGACCTCCAGAGACAAAGTGAGCCTAAGGCGGATGAAGTAACCGGGAGTCGAGTTCTGCAGCCGCTACAATGGTGAGTTGCACTTTAGTCCGTAAAATGACGTTGCTCTTTTGACAAATTATAACGAGGCATTTTCTGCACTTCGCTCGCGTATGAGGTGGTTGGTAGCCGTGACGCATGCCGAAAAAGTAATTGACATAGATAGTAAGGAAAAGAAAAGCTAAATGGAACGTGTGGATTGTTCGTTTCTTTGCCACCATCCGCAGCGACATAAAAAAACATCGCGCTGCAGACATTAATTGTTTCCTCCTCTTTCTATGCATAAAAATTAGTCATAGACTGTGTGCGGCGTTTCTTTCGGTCGATGGATAATCAAAATATTTATGCGAAATTTGCTCACTAAATCTTTTTGTGGGGTGGAAGGACACTGATGGCTTAAGAACTCCCAGCCAACCAGCGTTTGGGACTTGGTATGTTATATTGAGCTAGTTTTTGTAATAATTTTTCCTTTGTATTTGTGTACGCAGCCTTTACTACTTTCACCTTCCATTTACACTTCGGCTTGAGACGCATAAGATCGCACAGCTGATATTGGTAATTAGTGCTGAATCAGTCACTCGTGGTATTTATAAATTACGTCACTTATGAATGGGTTCTATCTGTTTAGTAAAACAAGTGTTTTTTACATAGAGTGAAGATGGTCCACCAAAGTCATCCAAGCGGAAAAGTACCACTCTGCATAACTTCTTCCAAGCTGTGCCCAAAAAGATTGTCACTGAGGCAGACATTGCAAGCAACGACTCGAAGCTCACTTTGAAGTCTGATGGCGTGGACGAACAACTCACGATTGAGGCTCTCCCGTCACCCATGGTCGAGAATTCTGACGGAACTACCCCACTAGCCCCGGCCGTCCACACACTTCGGAATCCAGCAGCTGACTTTGGTTTGCAATATGACATTGGCAACTTCGTTGGGGCGAGGCCAGACGACCACACCGTGGTTGGCTTACTCGAATGCCATTGGATGCCACCGCAAGGTTACTCCTTCCCTTTCTCCGAACACAACAAGGGACAAACAGTCGAACGGAGGTACGTCAGAAGTGACCACCTACTGAAATATCCTTGGCTGGTTGTCTCGGATGCCAAGGCAGGTTTGTTCTGCAAATTTTGTCCTCTTTTTGCCACCGGGCACATTGGGGGGAAACACAAGACAGTTGCCCTTCAGGCTCTTGTAACGGAGCCTTTGAAAAAATTCGCGAAGCTTCTGGGGAAAGATGGAGCTTTGGAAACCCATTCCAAAGCTAGATATCACATCGAAGCAGTGGAAGCGGGCAAGGCTTTTCTGAAAACTTGTCGCGACCCAGCAAGGGTCGTGGCAAACCAGATCGATACACAGCGAATGCGGCAGGTGTCTGAAAACCGCGCGCGGCTTCTCTCGATTGTCGACAACGTTGTGTTCCTGGCCCGGCAGAATATTGCCTTCCGTGGACATCGGGATGACGGCCCAGTGGTCACTGGGAAGAACGGCAATGACAGTTCGGAGAATGGAGGAAACTTCAAGGAGCTGCTGCGCTTCAGAGTGAAATGTGGTGACCATGCCCTCGAAAAACATCTCTCCACAGCCACAGGAAGGAAGATGTTCACAAGCAAAACAACTCAAAATGCCCTTATTGAATGTTGCGGAGACGAAGTTCTGTCCGTGATCTTGGCACGAGTTCGACAGAGCAAATATTATGGCATTATGTTCGACGAGACAACCGACGTGGCTCACAAGTCTCAGCTATCTCTTGTTTTGAGGTATGAACATGATTTAAAGATCAGAGAAGATTTTGTGGGTTTCTTAGATCCTCGAGAACTCAAGCCTCAAGATTCAAATCAGAATCAGAATTCGTCCATGTTGGACAGCGGGTCCGACGAGGAAGAGCAAGACGAAGACGACGCACTGGAGCCAACACTGACTGGTACCAAGCTCGGAAAAATCGTGCTAAGTCTACTGAGGTCATTGTCTCTCGACCCCAAAGGCTGTGTAGGCATTGCAACAGACGGATGCTCAGTAATGACCTCCGAGCTCTGCGGTGCCATTCAGGAAATTCAAAAAGTAGCCGTGCATGCAGTTCGATGCCCCTGCTTCAACCACAGCTTGAACCTTTCTATATCCAAAACATCAACTGTGCAAAGTGTCCGAAACACCACCGGGACAATGCGGGAAGTCATTGCGTTTTTTACGGCCTCGCCCAAGCGTAACGCCGTTTTGAAACTCCAGCTTGGCAAACAGCTGACCAAGTTATGCGACACACGTTGGGTCGAACGTCACGACGCTGTTTTGCAGTTTAGAGAGAGCCTGGGAAGCATCGCAAAGGCGTTGGAAACGGTTTCACAGTGGCGAGAACCAAGCTCGGCTGCCAAGGCGAGATCACTGCTTACATCAATCCTGGATGCCGAATTTGTAATCGCAACCCTAGCTCTCTACGATGTACTCTCAGTCACGCTTCCCCTAAGTCGGTTGCTCCAAAAGCCGGATCTGGAAATGAACAGTGCCTCGGACATCGTGAAAGACACAATCGTCGTCCTGAGCGAAAAGCGGAACCCATTAAACGTCGAGAAGACTTTCAAAGAAATTTTCGCGCATGCAGAAGAAATTGCCGAGAATATGGGAGCCCAACTAGATGTGCCTCGTCTAGTCCAACGACAAATGAACTGCGCAAAATTGCCTCCACAGACAGCCGAGTCATACTTCCGCGCACATGTATACATTCCTCTCGTGGAATCTGTCGTAGAAGATCTTAAGCAGCGTTTTCCGGAAGAGGTGCTGGAAGTGTACAGCCTCAACACACTTTTGCCTCGCCATGTGAATGAGAAGGGAGCTCCAGGAAAGCTCAGTATCCTGGCAGCAAAATACGGCGTGCTCCTCGGAATGGGAGATGTAGCTTTGCAGACCATCATCAGAGCCGAATTTTCACTGTGGGCGGCGAAATGGAGACGCGAACAAGAGAAGGGGCCTCTTCCATCGACAGCTGTGGAGACACTTCAAGAGTCGGAGCCAGAGCTCTACCCCAACATCAGGACTCTGCTGCGCGTTCTCGCCACACTGCCAGTTAGTGTTGCGACGGCTGAGCGGTCCTTTTCCACCCTTCGTCGAATTAAAACTTGGATTCGATCGCGGTGTGGCGAAAAGCGACTCAACGGTCTTGCCCTCCTCCACGTCCACCGAGATGTGAACGTCGACCAAGAGAAGGTGGTAGACCGCTACGCGCAGGGAGCACGACGAAGGAAGGCGATGTTCGTGCTCTGAAGAACCTTTAAGTTGATAACTTGTGTAAATAATTATGTCTGTATTCTGTCCTCCCCAATTGTAGGGTTTTTTTTTTCTTCATCTCATCAGATAAACATGAATCTGTTTAATAAATAATTTTAATGTTGCTCCACGCAATTCGCCTAGGCACTGCGCTGAAGACCATTTGAGCTCGCATTTTTGTTTTCTATTGGTTTCACGGATCCACAAGACCATAAAGAATCGAACAGTTATTTTTGTTTGGCTGTTTCCCGTAAAATACCAAGTCATTGAGAGTAAAGTCGCTGAGAAATCCCACCCACTGTTTTTTTATTAGAGTTTAATTACTCCAACTAAATGCTCACTTTTCTCAAGAACTGTGCATTTTCGAGAGTGAGTCAATAAAATAACAATGAAAATAAGAAGGTATTTTGATCACGTTCTTCCAGGAATTAGAAATTCTCCATATTATTCGGCCGTCTTACATTTGTCTTGATAACAAATCCTTTCTTCTGCGGTCTTTGTGGTGTTTTTTTTTTTTTTGTCTAAATTGATGTATTTTGTGTGATCGAGTCCCTGCGCAAACTCTTTCACGCCGCGTGCCTCAATTGCTTGTGTTGCTTAAATGGGGATAGTCACTGTTTAGACATAGAATATAGAACCATGCACACGTATGTCTCTCTCTATCTCTATTTTTTTTTACCACTTATAGTGCAAATCTTTGAACCACTGAAGCAACAAGTGCGGGTTAATATAAAAGAACAAGAAACTAATACAAATTTGGTGGGAATATTTAGGCTGTAACAAACGTTAAAACACGATTAATAGTTGCTTTTTGTAGATGCCGCAAAAATCGCTAGCCCGCACAATTAAAAAAAAAATCACCACCGCCCCCCCCAAACCTTAGCCATAAATCCGCCCCTGGCAACTTTGTTGGCACGACTACCCGTGCCACGTGCGGTTTCAAACTTTGGTCAAATGTCCTATACAAAAAACAGGCTTTACCGCGCATCACCCATACAGCGCATGAAGCGAGCTCACCAGCCGAGGGATCCAAGATCTGCGCGGGCTGTCCTACCCGTGACGTCACAAATGATGGTGATGACAGCTAGAGAAGCGCCCTCTGTGGTCTGCTAATGAAAGGCGTCCGATTGGAACAACCGACAGAAGCCTATATACTGTAAAACCCTTTAATTTCGCGGCCCCTATTTTTCGCGAATCGGTCACAAAGGAGAGAATCGCGACCACTAAATTTCGCGAATTCCAGATGCCTGCATTGAAATTCTTAAAGATCGAAATTTTCGCGTGCCCTTAAATTTCGCGAATTTTTCAATTCGCGAACTTCGCGAAATTAAGGCTCGCGAACATTAAGGGTTTTACAGTATATCCATCTCAAACCAGGGGAGCGTTTATGGCCGCGACTGGTCGCACGCAGAGGTCGGCATTTTAGGTCGCCCTCACTCACCCTCACAGCCACACTTACCTAAGCCCCTCACTCACCCTCACAGCTACACTCGCCCTCAACCCTCACCCTCGCAGCTGCACTCACCCTCATAGTCACACTCACCTTCAGCCCTTCACTTACCCTCCACTCGGAACCTCACGCACTCATGGCCCTCACACACTCATGGCCCTCACCGCCCTCACGCCCCCTCACTCACTCATGGCCCTCACGCCACTCACCGCCCTCATACTCCTCAGGCCCCTCACGCACTCAAGGCCCTCACCCTCACACCCTTCACGCACTCACCGCCCTAACGCACTCATGCAACACCACCTAGAGGAGAAGGCCAGCACACGCCTCCAGTGACGTCACGGCAGCAGGCTGACGAGCGCCGCGCTATAGAGCTGAGCTGAAGGCTTCGCGCGTAGCTTTTACGTCGTAGAAACGCGGGTTTTCGCACTATTTATTTTTTATGAGCTAACATGAGAGCTGTGAACGCCGAGTGATTTAAAGAACCAATTTTAGAACGCAGGAAAATTATTATAACCTACAATTATTGTAGTGAAATACAAGAAAGTGATATCTTGAGACAGATGTGTTATTTTTTAAGCGATAAACTGGGTGGTGTAATTATCTCTGAACGACATGGGAGTTGTATATAAAAAAGAATCCCTATGAAATGGCAATAATCGAAGTAGTAGGACCAGATAAAATGAACTAAAGTAACAATTGGATAAATGATGCAGAGACATTCATTTCATTTAATTTTATTCACCTCAAAGGCATCCAAAGACGCATTACATCAGGGGGATTCAAAAATAAAAGACAAAAAAGTAATTAAACATAAAAAATAGACACCAACAAAAAAAATGTCACACACAAAAAAAAACGCTTATTAGCATGTTATTGTTATGATGCAGTTTTACAAATCAAGGTTCAGTTACACAAATTGATGCACTTCTTTTTAAATGAAATGGGATATCTCTCAGTTACAATATGGTCAGGTAGTTTGTTCCAGTCAGTGTTGCAAAGTACTAAGGAAGAAAAGAGGAAAGTGTAAGTATGGCACTGAAATGGTTCAATCTTGCAGGAATTATCTAATATGGATGATATGAAATTGGCAGCCCAGCACTAAGTAGATTGAAAATTGGAATCTGAGTAATATACATCTTGAAAAAAGAAAAAAACACACAATCGGGCTATTTTTCGTCTTCTTTCTAGATTAGGAAGATTTATGCTAGCTTTTAAAGCGGAGACACTAGTTTCGGATGAATAATCACTGCATATAAATCTGGCTGCTTTGTTCTGAAGATTCGAGCCTCGAGATTAGGTAACTTAGGTGTGGATTCCAAATTATGCTTGCATATTCTAATGTTGGGAGGATAAATGTTTTGTATGCGAGTAGTTTTGTCTTAATGGGAGCTAGATCCCTACTGAAAAATCTCATTTGTATGAGAAATTTCTGTGTCCAATAAACACATATGAATCATACAAGATATATAAGAACATATAAAGATGCCCTATAAGAACTATATAAGAACATATAAGAAACTTGTAAGAAGTTTCTTATATATCTTATATAGTTCTCATATAGTTCTTATATGGTTATTATATATCTTGTATGATTCATGTGTTTATTGAACACAAGAATTTTCTCATACAAATGGCTTTTTCACAAATTAAGTGTTTTTAGTGCGCTATTTGTTATTTGCTCAATCCATGATAATGAGTCTGTAAAATACACGCCCAAATACTTGTATGACGACAATGAGTGTTCTAGTGGTTGGGAAAGTAACGAGTACTGGGTTAGTGTTTTAGTGGAGGACTTAATTACGGACATTTCTTTGCATTTACATGTGTTAATGTTCATCTGCCATAGGGAACACCATGATGATATTGTATCTAAATCGTCTTGGACAATATTGTGATCACTTATAGGTGTATTAATTTTCCGGTAAATAACTCAAGCATCAGCGAAAAGTCTAATTGTCGATTTAATTGATGATGGTAGGTCATTGATATATATTAGAAACAATAGAGGCCCGAGTACACTACCCTTAGGGACACCTGATGCAACAGCAACGGGACCCAAATTTCCAGACAAGTATAAAAGTAATAACATTCTAAAATTGTGATGTGCTGGTTTGAAAAATGTATGATATGTATTGCACATAGTTTGAAAAATGTATTGCACATATTTTGACAAACTTTTCTTAGACCTGTGATAAACCTGCATAGGTTCAGCAATTCAATGCACTCTGCCTGTTCAAATATAGTACTTGTTTTGCAGCAAGCAACCTATCTGGTTACTACATCGAAAAAACACCTGTGACCTATTTCTTGGCAATGTCATAATGTGAAAACTTTATATTTGCAAAACAAGTACCGTAATACCCGAGCGTTGCCCCATACGCTGATGTACTTCGACAGTACCGAGTCTGTGAAACGACACAGTTAGGGCGGCTAAAAACAAGTTTTGTACACAAACAGAAGTGGGCATGGGAGCTTCATATTCAAAGTTGCTTGCATTTACAATACAGAAGAGAGTCATAAATAAGAAATTGGTCACCTTTGAACACTGCGAAACGAGCCTCCTGGTATCCATAAGTTCTGAAAATATCCGTCTTGAAAAACATTTATACACATGCATCTTAGATGCTGTAGATTTTGTGACACCGAGACACACAATATCTGTGCAGCATGTTGGCATTTACGCTGTAGCACCACAAGATACCCAAGAGACTGCTACAAGGACACCGACTATCTGCACATACACACACACACACACAGATTCACCGACTTCAGAGAGCAGTTGCCTTTGCATGAGGATGAAGCGCAAGCATGTTGCTGGCCGGACAGGAACTAATTTGTTTAGCCTTGATCCCTTAGCTTTTTTCTTTTTTTTAGATGCTGCACTGGCACTTATAATATTGTTGTCATCTTGCAACAAAGGTTTCTCAGTTGAATGTTTTCACTGCAGTCCAACACATGCTTCAGCTCGAACTCACGATGGGTTCATCATCACAGGCGTCAGACATACTCTTCCTTGGTCCGAGTTCGCTTCTTGACATCCGTGACGGTTGGCAGCGAGTGTCTTTGATTGCAGAGTTTCAGCTTTTCATTTCTTTTGTTTGGCATTCTTGGCATTAATGCGAACATTCATTTTGCTGCAAACATGTCACAAGAAAATGCTTGTGCATTTTCTTGTGACAACAACGTGTTTCAAAATGAGCTCACTCGTATGTTAATTTTCACAGTCGGAAGTCTTTTTTTTTTGGCGAGTAGTTCCATTATGAGATATGTAACAAGTCGGCACTGGCTGGGCATCACCAATTGGTGAACAACATAGTTGTGTTCTACAGCATTTACACCAGGAAAAACAAGCCCTTCTATAACGAGTTTCAATGCGAGAGCTCAGTCTTCCTGTGCGAGCAAACTGTAGTCAACTTGTTTCGTGCTGTCGATGCGGCCTTGCATTTTTCGCCCCTTAGGTTTTTCAAGGTGGTGTAGACTGCACGGCTGGCCACATAGCCCAAGGCCGGGAGGCTGTGTCTTATTTTTTACAGCCCAGGGCCACATTGCAGGTAGGGCGTCAAGTATCCGCTCGCTTGGGAAGATCTTTCTAGTTTCCATCCTTGCTAGCTGTAGTGATCGTTGACAGTGTGCTCCACAGCAGTATTTTGTTTTCATCTTCGTAAATGTGCCTTGTAGACACGTGATATTAGAAGCAAGCCAGTTGCCTATACATTCCGAAGCACTCTTCTAAGCTGTCAGTTTTCAGCTTGTCCCATGGAGGCCGTACAGTAGCCCGAGTTCATCAAAGCAGTATCCGGGATGTGTATTTGACCGCTTCTGCAGGAAATAGAACGAAAAAGGAGGAAATCATATTAATCCAAAGAAAGGTAATGTAATCAAAAATGGTTACTAAATAAAAAAAGAATGCTCTTCTTTAAGCTGAAGTGGTTCCGTATTTGAGAGAAAACACTGGCAGTGTTTTGATCTGGTATTTTGGATCACAAACATCAAAATTATTCTTGAATTTGATGTGCCGAATGCGCTATAATAATAATAATAATAATAATAATAATAATAATAATGCTTATTGCACGAGCACATAAAACCAGGTACAGAAAATAATAATAATAATAATTAATAATAATAATAATATGCTCCATAGAGCTTCCTGGTGTGTGGTGGGATCCTGAAGGGGCGCTCCAGCTAAATTGTTAGTATATGGCTCTGGTGTATGGATAAGTAAACTGATCAATGAACCATATTCATTTTAGCGAACGCCCACGTTTCACCGAATGACACTTGAGCGAATAGTCGGACGCCACGAAGCGGCGTTTTCGGGTGGGCCAAGTGGGTTCACATTTTTGTAATGAGCCGCCGCAGACTGTCGCCGCGAAGCAGCGTAAAGCGCAGCGCGGCGGATGGCTTAACGCGCGCCCCCGTTATTCGCTAAAACGTCGATTCGCTCAAATGTCGCTGTTCGCTAAAACGTCATTCGCTGATGTGATATGGACCCATTCCGGCTTGCGTGCACTCCAAACTACAGCTCAGAGACCCGCTAAAATATAGGTCTTACTAGTTAGTTGTAGCGGATCATTTCTGCGCTCCGATGAGGATACGCAAAAACGACACAATGTACATCTGTTTTGTTTTTTTTTTAATTGACGTGCTGGTTGCAACCGCGATAACCTATCACTTGCTACCTTGCAAAACATTCCAACCTGAACTCATAAATCAAGTCATTTTTATTTAGTTCTGCACCTACAAGTAGCGCCAGCATTTGCATATGTTGCTTCCAGGCCACAACCAAATCACTCCCAAGTATGCATTCAGCGAAAAGTAAAAACAAGAAACGAAACCACGATCATAAAAATTAAAAGTTCTCTCCCTGCCATGCCGTCAAGAAGCAAGATTCCTGATTCCCTTTCGTAGTCATCCTTCAGAAACTCAAATATGGACACTTTCACATCCAGTTTTCCGTCCAAGCGCGGATAAACAACATCTGTACGGAATGACAGCACCGACAATTGAAAAGCAACATCCACGTTCACACACGAGGCCGCGGCGCGTTGTGTTGTATTCCAAAATGTGCTCGATCTCACTCGAGAGTTGAACTTCCGACCCTCAGCCTCGGCGTCCAAAATCCTACTCGCTTCTAGAGTTGTTCTATAGTCGGTTACAAGTCAAGAAGGTAGGAGAAGCTCCTCCCACAAGTGTGATGCGCCCGTTTCAAATCCCTCCGCAGTCGAAAGAACAGTTCACTGGAAACGCTCCTTGTTCCACTTCAATGGATAGATAATGGCCACAGAGTGGTGCCAACTTGTCTTCGACCCTCACTTTTAAGAAAGCGAACTTTGTATTCATTGGAGGGGACCGAGCCCCTGAAAGTAGCCTTTGTATCCATCGGAGGCGGAAGCTAATCCTCGAAAGTCGTATTTGTTTGCATCGGAGGTGGGAAAACTCTAATCTCCCTCTCGTGGCTTCCACAATGCTAAGTCAAAGTCGAAAGATAGAGCAAATATGTTCCGTGACGCGCGTTAGCCGCGACGTCACGGAAACGATGGGACGCTATATTGGGTGCGGAGGTGGCGGAGGGATATATGATTCCCTTTGAGGGGCATTTGCCGCTACCTTCTTAACCTGTAACTTACTATAGTTGATTCCTTCAGCCTTACTGTCACGTGTCTCAACTCGCAGGAGTAGCTAAAGAAGCCGTCGAAGAAAAAAACGCAACGGACAACCGTTAAAAAAAAAAAAAAAAACGCGACGCCGTGGCGCTTTTTTTTGTGTTCTTGCGCCGCGTTAAGCGTAGAGGGAAAGGAAAAGTAAAAGAGAACGTGCATTGCAAAGAAGCCAACTGTCAAGGGGAGCCTTGCGGAGAAGCGCACTACCAGTTCAGCCTACTCCATGCCGACGCTCCTTGAAAAGGGAGAGGGAAGCGCTCCTCAAGAAAACAGTAAGTTTTGCGCATTGTTCATACACCGCACAGAAATAGTTCTCGCCATATTTGGTTGTCGGAGGCAGGCACGTAGCCAGGATTTTGTTTCGGGGGGGGGGGGGGGGGGGGCCGCCCATGACAAAATGCTGTATGAGGGGGAGGGGGTAGAGGAGGTCCCAGCAAAATTGAAGATTTCGGGGGGGGGGGGGGGGCTCGGGCCCCATGGAGCCACCCCTGGATACGTGCCTGGTCGGAGGCACAGGCGATGCTGGCGTTTGAAACGTGTACTCCTCGATAAGATAACGTGTATCCACTCCAAAATGCTACTAAATATATCTTAAATCTCCTCCTAAAGGTGAAAATTAGTAATCATCCGCGAGAAGCCGGACTTTTTTCATGGCCCGTACGGGTATGGCCGGACCGGGACGCCTTTTTTCGGAGGTCGATACGGGGCAGAGCAAAGTAGCACTGGGTGATTCGCGGAGGCCGGGCTCTTTAAATCGACCACAAAATTCGGTTTCTTAACCTATCGCGCTACGAATTTGTGCAGCGTCGCCCACAGATGGTGCATTTTTTTTTGTAAAATTTGCAAAAAGCGAATTTACTTGAGGAAAAAGTAAAGAAAGAAAAGGCTTAGCTCCTATGGAAACGCAGCGATGCCACCGGTCTTCAAACAACACGGCGCCGTTTCGTACGGGAGACAAGAGATGGCGCAACGAACGCCGCCAACGTCAACGCAGAGGCTCTGCGCCAACGAACGAGCATACGGCGCCGAGAACCAGCGTCTTTAGCAGACGACCTTTTCGACACAAAAGCGGCGCGCGGAACGCAGGCGGCGACAGTCGCGGAAACAAAAACAGGCGCAGTAACAAGAAACTGCAGGTTCTTGTTCTGCTAAAGACGCCGGCTCTCGGCGTCGTATGCTCGTTCGTTGGCGGCAGTTGGCGTCGCGACCGCTTGCGCCATCTCTTTTCTCCCGTGCGAAACGGCGCCATGTTGTTTGAAGACCGGTGGCGTCGCTGCATTTCCATAGGAGCTAAGCCTTTTTCTTTCTTTACTGTTTCCTCAGGCAAATTCGCTTTTTGCAAATTTTACAAAAAAAAGCACCATCTGTGGGCAACGCTGCACAAAATCGTAGCGCGAATTTTGCGGTCGATTTAAAGAGCCTGGCCTCCCCTTGAATCACCCGGTAGTTTGACGTCTGTGACGTCATGTCCGGTTTTAGTCAAAATAGAGCTATTTGCAGATATTGTTTTACCTTGACATCTTCACCTCTTCACTTCGCGCACTCCTCCAGAGTATAGCTCCCAGCTCGTTCCACCGAAGTCAACCCAACTGTCATAGTTGGTAAAAACGGCCCGTGTCAGTCGTTTGTAAATGGAAACAAATCGGCGCTGCGTTTTTCGCGGCGTTTGATCGAAGTGCTTCGGGACCAATCTTTCACGAGTACCAGTCGATATTGACGTGACACTCGGCAAAGAAAGCTGGGACCGGCATTGCATAGCTCCCACGAACTGTTATAGCTCGACAGTGACGTACTATCGGAAACAATTGAGCGTGAACGCGCCTCCGCGGCGAAAAGCGTGTCAGAATAAAAATGGTCCCCTAATAACAAAGTCTACATACCATGTTGCGAAAGTAATCCATATGGCGTTTATTTGAGCTCCATATCACACAAAACAAGGAGATAGAATCGACGACATCGTTCGTCACCGCTGCCTAGCTCTGAAAAGGAGATGACAAGGGGGAAGAGAGTGACCCCTTAATCTAAAATTGAGGTCAGGGTCCACAAGTGTCGCGCGGGCAGCGCGGGCGCGTATTCCATTCAGCAAGCCAGCCGGTCGGTCGTGGGCAGACGGTCTTGGCCAGGGACCGTCCCAGGCGAAAATCAGTCTACTTCCAGCTGGATTATGGAACTGGAAATTCAGGCAGCCCAGTTAGATTCCAGCTGGACCCAGCAGGACCCAGCTGGAATCCAGCTGGACTGCCTCATTTCCAGTTCCATAATCCAGCTGGAAGTGGGCTGATTTTCGCCTGGGGTCGGAGCAACGCCGGTAACGCTGCGCCGAGTCGGAGTGCCTGCTAGGCCTCAATTCTGCCGAGCTCGCTCGGTCGTTGTGTATGTACCTTTTCCCGGGTGTTTGTGGATCCAGCGTTCATGTTCGTCATGGCCGGTTTCGAGTACTTCCTTCTTTTTTCTTGCTGCTTGAAATCGGGACCCGCGAGAAGAGCACGTAGAAAAATAAATGTCCGTTGGTCGTCGCGACCAAGTAACTGAGCGACGTTGTCGGTCATGTTGATTTGATCGTGGAAAGACGGCTCCGGAGCTGTTGTACGTAAATTTTTGGCGTAAGATCGTTTCGTGTACCTGGCCTCTGTTCTTTAGCATATGACACTGCACCAATAACACGCCGCGACCACCGCCTCCCCCACCCCAACACTAGACGCAATAGGGAGTTTTAGTAGATCGTTTTGAAAGGCCCGCTACCGCTACAGGTGCGCGCTTCGAAGCATGCATCGAAGTGGCAGCGCGGGCTCCCGCTACGAATAGCGTGGCCTGAAAACACGATCTACTAAAACTCTCTAATAACCTGACAACCTGCAACAAGCTCTACGCAACTGTGCTGACGGTGCTCCGCAAAACGTAAAAAAAAGGGCTTGTTTTACGTTTTCGGGAGTGGCGTCACTGCCCCGTATCGACCTCCAAAAATGCGCCCCGGCCGGACTTGGATGACACTTTCCAGCACGTGGTCGCGAGCGGATGAATTCTCGCTGCTCACTGATGGCTAAGGATGGCTAGTTGGTTTTGCATCATGGTGGAATACGCCAAAACAACGAGGACGAAAACGAGGGAAGAACTAGACAGGACGCGGCGTATTCCACCATGACGCCGCGTCCTGTCTAGTTCTTCCCTCGTTTTCGTCCTCGTTGTTTTGGCGTATTCCACCATGACACTGATGGCTCTAGAGAGAGAGCTTCACCCAACGTTACTAAAATCCTCGGTTGGGAAATCCTAAAATCCTCGGTTGAAACCTGGGCTGCTGGCGTCCACCGAGGCCGAGCTAAATACGATAACAGCGCCACCCATTAGCGACGAGTTGAAACATAGAAGTTGCTTTACATAGCTACTTCGAGATGGCGCCATCGGCCTTTGCCCGACTCGACGTGCATCCGTGTAGTTCCCAGAGCGGACGCTGCGGGAGAAATGGCGGCGTTTCGATCGCCATTAGCTCGGTTCTCGTGTACGGAACGGAGCCACTTTTTAAAGCCGGCTCTATGGCAGCTTCCCAACTGATAGCCCCTTCCCCTGGCAAATGCCGAGCGCTCCGCGCCAGCAGTCGTCAAGCGATCGGTCACGTGATCGATCCCAGTGGCACGCGCTGCGGAGCAAATCGCGCGCTTTTGCTTGAGTGGTGACATCTCAGCCATTTTTACGCCCAATCGTTTTTTTATGCATTTTGAAGTACGCGCAATCCGGTGTCAATCAGCTCGAGCGCGTAGCTTTGGCTAATGCAGAGACGCCATTTTAGCGCCCAAGTCACGCACCGAGTGCGCGAGAGCGTCACGCGCAGAACATTCAGTGCAACAATGGATGTCTTCACCCTGAGACAGACAGTCATGTAGGCACCCTACGAGCGTAACGCTCCCAGCGCCACCGCTTCCAGAGCGTCTGCTCTCGCTTTTGAACAGTTTCGATTGCCATTGCTATCTTGCTGAAAGCATGAAGTTCTGATCGGAACTTTATGCTTTGACAAAAATATGGATTGTTAACTACTTGATTAACAATGAACCCGACGTTAAGACACAATTTATCTTTTCTTACAGTTATATAAGCCCGATGAAGACAACTAGAAGTAACCATTTTGTTCTAGCCCGAGACTGAGGCAGGAAAAGAGGAAAGTTTCAAAGTAGAAGAAAAATGAAGTTCATTTTTCTTCTACTTTGAAACTTTCCTCTTTCCTGCCTCAGTCTCGTGCTAAGAACAAAATGGTTAACATCCACCAGCTCGCCTGCGCACTCACTGCATTATCTTAGAAGTACTTGTACGAGCCGTAGGACGCTAATCAGCAATACCAAACACGTATGCCGTAAAGCGATCGTCATCTCCGAAGGCGGCTTCCATCTGCGGAGTATTTGGAGTGTTGTCTTCTAATTATTCCAATACATTGCAGAGACCACTAAACGAAGAAACGACATACCTAGCTCTTCATCCGAATAGGCGCGCACAACGCCTTCGACGTAGCGCGATATCTTGGGCCTCTTCGCTGGCCAAACAAACGACTCGGCAAACACTTCGCTGAGAACGGCTCTCTCGTCGTCAATCGAGCTGGAGCTAAGCTAATATCTTCGTCTCTGTCACTGCGTTTTATTAGACCTCCTGAAATTAACTGCAACGATGTCATCGCCGCAGTATGCTCGGGCGAGTCGGTCATGACGAGGGGAACGAAAGCAAGCACAGCAAGAAAGCCCACCTAGCAATCGAAACAAAAAAAGCCGCGAAAGTCCTCCACTCCCCCGAGGGAATGTCGATAACGAAACTGAAACGTTGCGAGAGACGACTACAGATCGTACTCCTCCGAAAAAGGCTGCGCGGAGAACTACTCCGGACCGCTCGACGCGCTCCGCCACTTTTCCACGGAGCGGTTGGAGCCGCTCGGCGAGCGCCCCACTGGCTCCAGATCTACAAGCGGCACACGGAGCGATTGCTCGCATCTCGCGAGGGAAACAAGAATCCGCTCGGCGAGCGCGCGCCGAGCGCTAGCTATTTGCCAGGGAAGGGACTACGAGTGATTCTAGTAACGTTGGCTTCACCGGAACCCCGCGCAAACCCCATTGACGTCACAGCGCACGTGACTCGGAAGATGGTGAAGTAGTTGAGAGGTGCCGAAAATCTCAATCTTCGTCCATTTTTAAAATAAAAACTAGGACATTCAGGCAAAAGCGGTTTTTGTTCTTTAATTCAGAAAGGTCGAGACACCAACTCCCAAATTATTTAAGCAAAGCACTGAAACTGTTGCATAGCTCCTAACGGGCCCTGCAATCATAATTAAGCGTCTACCTTTTTGCGGTTTCCACGTCTCTTGGTGTTCGGGCAAGCCAGAGGGCACAGAGAGAGTAATTAAATATCCGCGTGTCATATTTTCACCGGACGACGCAAAAACCTCCTCCACCTACGAGGGCGACCCGCGTTGCCGAAAGCGCGCGATATGTGAAGTCTTTGGTCTTGGGCTCACTACTGGTCAGAGCTAGGGGTGTCGCAAACCGGCCGAGGTTCGAGTTCGACCAGGTTCGACTTTTTCGAACTTTTGGTGGAAAATTCGACGAACCTTGTATTGTGGTTCGACTCGTGTGCGCATGCGCGACAGGCTGTCCAGTTGGCTTCGGATTGGATGGTGATGGCTAGGAGACAAACTAAGGGCAGCGTTGATTGGTAATTTCAGTTAATACAGTACAAAAACAAATAAGTTATTAACTTCTGCAGTGATTAGAATTAGTTTCTTTTAACTGCAACTGTTTATAAAATAAAATAACCATTTTCATAAAAAAAAGTTCTCCAAACTTAGACATGCTTGTATCAAGGTCTGGCCACACTGTCCATAAAGTCGAACCGGTCGAATCTGGTGAAAAGTTCGAAGGTTCGTCGAACCGGTTCGACCCAGTCGAACCCAGAAAGTTCGACCTAAAAATCTGGTTCGACAAAAGTTCGCGACACCCCTAGTCAGAGCCGCTAAAAGCTTTTCTTTTTTAGTCGAGATACAAAATATAAATGTCGTGAACCGTTTCAATTATGTATGAAAGTAGTTTTTGTTCAGTATTTTAGATCAGAAAAGAAACAAATGCAGTTTATAAAGTACGGAAACAAGAAATGACCCGTCGACATACCCGCCACCAAGCGGCGGAAAAACGGCGCATACTACAGGGTGAAACAAGGAGACGGCAGGCTCTTTAAATCGACCGGAAAATTCGGTTTGTTAACCTATCGCGCTACGACTTTGTGCAGCGTTGCCCACAGATGGTGCATTTTTTTTTGTAAAATTTGCAAAGAATGAACTTACCCGAGGAAAAAGTAAAGAAAGAAAAAGGCTTAGCTCCTATGGAAACGCAGCGACGCCACCGGTCTGCAAACAACACGGCGCCGTTTCGCACGGGAGACAAGAGATGGCGCAAGCGGTCGCGACGCCAACTGCCGCCAACGAACGAGCAGACGACGCCGAGAGCCGTCGTGTTTAGCAGACAAGGAACTGCAGTTCCTTGTTGTTACCGCGGCTGTTTTTGTTTCTGCAAATGTCGCCGCCTGCGGAACGCGAGCCGCTTTTGAGTCGAAAGGATCGTCTGCTAAAGCGCCGGCTCTCGGCGCCGTATGCTCGTTCGTTGGCGGCGTTCGTTGCGCCATCTCTTGTCTCCCGTGCGCAACGGCGCCGTGTTGTTTACAGACCGGTGGCGTCGCTGCGTTTCCATAGGAGCTAAGCCTTTTTCTTTCTTTACTTTTTCCTCAAGTAAGTTCGTTCTTTGCAAATTTTACAAAAAAAAATGCACCATCTGTGGGCAACGCTGCACAAAGTCGTAGCGCGATAGGTTAAGAAACCGAATTTTCCGGTCGATTTAAAGTGCCTGCCGTCTCCTTGTTTCACCCAGTAGAAAGGGCTAGTGGGATGAGGAGCCGACGAACGGCGAGCGTAGAAAGGTCCCGGATGTACGCGGCGGCACTGCGGTCGTATACCGGCTCGAGTATCCGACCGGTTCCAAAGGCTTTCAACGCGGGCTTGGCTGGCGATTTGGCCATTTGTCGGTATGGCAGCGCGAAGTGGCTCTCGTTCTGAACTGATATTTACCCCGTGTTTGCTGTCGTTTGTGGCCAATGAAGTGTTATGCCGAATTAGTCTTTAATCGCGCAGCAAATGCAATGCGAGCCGCCCGCTTCATACAGCCTATCTAACACGGGCTTTAGTGGCGCCCCCTCGAGCCGTCGACACGGAGTGCGGCAGCCGTGAGTGCTCGATGAGCTCACTATCCCTCCTCTAGTTCACGGCCACTCAAGCAACCAAGGACGCCATGAAGGAAGTTAATTTTTTGCTTGTTTTTGTAATTTTAATTTGCCTATAACTTTTCAAATAAAGCGAAATTCGAGAAAAGAAAAGATTCATTAAGTTACTACGTTCAGTGCGCTCAGCTTCGGTGCAAATTAAAAACCAGTAAAAAAGTGCTTGCAGGGCCCGTTAGGAGCTTTGTACCTCATTTAAAGGACACATGAAAAGGAAAACATTTTTTTTAAACAGCTTAGATAGAAAAAGGCTATCATAAAACGATTTTAAAACGAAGAGAAAACATTTTTAGAGCTATAATTACGGCGCTATACAAATTCGTAGTTGGCGCCGCGCCGCGGAAAAGTGGCCCTTATTTATCACGTGACGGGCCCATATTCGTCACGTGGTGCTTGCGCTTTTTCGGAAGCTTCCTATGACCTCTAAAAGCAACTTTTCTCAGCCTTAATGTGTTGCATGTTGCACCATAACCTCAATAACACAAGTCTTGCGTTGAAAGGCACAAGCAAACTAATTTTAAAGCTAATTAAACAATCTTTCAATGTGCACCTGGTGGATGCATGCGGAGCCTATTTGGGAGGTAATCTAGCAACGTTGGGGAACTTGCTACGTAGTCGTGACGTAGCAGATTCCTTCGGAGCAACGCCGCTCTTTGGAATTTCAACATTTTCCTTCATAGCTTTCCTCCTCAACTCACAAATCGCGCATTGAACCAAACAGTCCCAGAAAACGGAAAGGAGGGACCACGGTGGGACTCCCCTTTCTCGGATCCTCATTTGTGCACCCGGATACAGCCACTCTCCCCTAGAAGATTAGCCAGTCGCTCAAAACTCGGACAAAGGTTGCTTTCCCCACCCCAATCAGCCCTAAGCTGACAGTGCTGTGGAAGCTACGTGCTCCTTGGGCCAGCCGCACGCTGTCACCCCACGGGTACTTCGAACGGCTCGGTTGTAACGCGCTGACGCCACCACAACGCTGACAACACCACCAAGGGCAAAGCTCATAACCACGCCCGCCTTGCTGCGTCACGAACGCGGGAAATCTTCTTTCCGTTTTTGTTTGCGTCGGATATCCCATGACGCATCACGCTCCTCGAGCGCTTGCTCGAGTGCACCGTTTGAAACAAGAAATATAGCCAATCGTTCAAAATACAAACGTGCGATTATCATTTACGGTTATTATCCGTCATGCTTGACTCATTTCCGAACGAAATTTGAATATTTCAATTTTTGTTTCCGTACCCCTTTAAGTTGATCAGTGGTCTCCAATTGTCTACGTTGGAAAAAAGTGTCAGGCAATGTAAGACAGGGTACCTTGATGTGTTCTTCTCTGCAAAAATTCATAAGCCAGGCACGCCTCTGCGCGCTATTGTCAGAGAGGGGATCATGGCAGAAACAAGTCAGCCTATTTGTGCAAAAACACCTGAGCACTCTGCAGCTGAACGATCCTTTTCTGTTAAAAAAACTCGCAGACCATAGTGGAGTTTCTTGAGAAAGACATTACTGGGGACGTTGTAGCGTTTTCTGTTGACGTAGAACTTTTTTACTCGGTACCTCACGAGGAGCTGTTTGTTGCTGTATGTGAGAGCATCGAAGAAAATGGTGTTGTCGGCTTCAAAACGCTTTTGGTGTAGGGTTGGATGGTTTCATGGAACTACTATTTAAGTTTTACCTGCAGTCCACCTTCATTCTTTTTGAGGGCGGTTATTATGTGCAAAAAGAAGGTATTTGTATAGGATCTTGCGTCGCCCCTGTCCTTTGTGACACTTTCTTAGCCAAGTTTGACCGAAATGTTCAAATTGGCTTGGAAGGGAAACAAGTGTGTAAGGTTGTCCGGTATGTGGACGACTATCTGGTGTTATGGCAACGCTCCGACAATCCTTTGACGCGCCAGGTTGTCGAGAGTGTGTTAAAAGTGTTTCATGACAACTCAAGTGGCTTAAAGTTCACTCACGTACTCCCGGACGGCCAGTTTCTCCAGTTTCTAGACTTGAGACTGCAGTTCACGGGAAACTATGTGTGTTGGAGTTACAGTCAAACCTCAATGTAACAAAGTTGGTAAAATTCGGCATTTACTTCGTTACATTGAAATTTCGCTACATAGAAATTCAGGGCTAACGTTAAAGAAAGTTTTCACAAATGTTTCTCGGGTGCACAAAACTCACCGAGGACGCCTTTATTTCGGTTGAAACTAGTCCGTCACCTTTTCTTGAACACTCTTGGCATTATATGATGTTCGCATAGCCAGATGGCTAGCATCGCGTCTTCGTGTTGCTATGTGCTTGCGAACCACCTCAAGACATTGATCGCGTCCACCACTTCACGGTTACTGTACACATCGCGGGTGTCTTTCTCATCAGGCTTGATGTCGTCCCCGTCTTGCGAGTTCCCACGAACATCGCTAGCTATCGCCTCGTCGGTCACCTCCTCCGTCGCATGACAGCAGACTCGGCGCATAGAAAGTCGTCGAGGTCGACGTTGTTAGGGGTAGCTTTATCGCCTTCAAGGCTTCATCACCCAGGACAACGAGAAATGCACGCTTTTAGTTAGGCCTCGAAACGAACTACGCAGCGCGAACGAAGGCGACGGACGAAACGGCGGTGGCTCTAGTGTCCTCTAGTGGCCGTTCTGTACACCCCACTGGCCAGATTCGGCCCGTTTCACCCTGTGCGCTTTATCGGGGGCCCGTTTCAGTGCATGTGCTTCCCAAAACCTTCTTTGGGACCCAAAAGCTTGTGCCGAATTGTCCGTGAAACTTCGTTACATAGAAATTTCGGCAAACGGGACTTCGTTACATAGAGTTAAAAAATACATGGCGTGCATACACTTGCGGTTAGAAAATGTTATGTACTTCGTTACATCGAGGTTTGATCGATTGACTTACCCGCGATCTAAGAAGGGAATCCTCGCCTACGATTCGGCGCATTGCAAATTAGTAAAAAAGGGTATTGCTTCATCTTGTCTCCAGGGGGCTCTTCAGAAGTCATGCCACCATGTTATGCGTGACAGCTTCAGCCTGCAGGTTAATCGACTTAGAGATGCCGGTTACCCAACTTCACTTTTGCTTGGAGTTGCCGAGACGCTGCTGAAAAAGATCAAGGGCAAGTGTCAGGATAAAAAGAAAAAAACAAAAACGAGACCTCAGGTCATCCCCTACTTGCACAAAATTTCACACAACTTAAAAAAAGGCGGCAAAAAAGTTTGATGTGCCGCTTGTGTTTTTGGTGCCATGCAAGTTGGCCCAATTATGCCCGCGGATTCAGAAAAAAGAATGACGCGTGCTTATGCACCGTCAATCATGCCAAAAGATTTGTAGATTGTAACGTGGGCGTGGTGCACAGAATGCCGCTGACATGCGGTAGGGTGTACATCGGCCAGGCAGGACGGTGCGTAAATGACAGGATGAGCGAGCATGACCTGGCTTTGCGCTCAGCACCTGGAAAACACTTGCCTCTTCATTGCAGACTGTCTGTGCCAGCCCAACTTTCAAAATACCACGATCGTGGGGAGAGCCTATAAAAAAGCTGCGAGAGAAGTGCTTGAAGTGCATGCTATAAAGAAAGAGAGCACTCAAGGCTGCGTCAGCCAGCCGTCAATTTTTCTTTATCAAAAAGAGAGTGATTTTATTGACGCGTGGCGATGAGTGATGCCACTGAGTGATTCAGTGCATTTTTACCGAAGGTTGTTTGCTTTACCCGTTTTTAAATAAATGTTCAGTTGAGAGTAAGCGCTTGTCCTGTTCGCCTTCCTTTTTGGCCTCGTCTTTGTTAGAGCTTTTAAATTTTATAAATGAATAACAATATTTATATCTTAAAGACCGCCGACCAGTTCGCACTTTCCACTTTTCCTCCTCTCCCCATTCTACCCTGTCCATCGTGGCCTGTTTCCTCCACCCCCATGGTGAGGATCTTCTGCCTTGCAGAATTTCGAGTCTGGTCGTCGGCCTTTAAGACGACACATACCTAGGCTATACATAGATCATTCTTAAAAAGTTTAAAATCTCTTATATAAATAGCTTCGGCTATAGCGCGCTTCAAATATCGCACCAACGACAATCACCAAAAACCCGTCGTCCTTCCTCGATCCTTTGGGAATTTATTTCTTTAAAACTAAGCATGTCAGAACATTGAAATAAATGGCATTGTCTTTCGCAAGGAATGCGGCACCGTATGTGAAAATTCGAAAGAAATAATAACAGAATGTACCTCACTGTTTGAATCCAAATGAAACCGCCCGCTGGTCTTTCGAAGTTGACGAACGTCTAACTATTACCCAAATATTGCGAAGTTCGTCAAACTTGTAACTTTTCAGGATTCGAAAGGTCGAACATTTTCGAATGCTCTAGATAAATAAGTTCGAAAGTTATTGCATTTCTTAGCATAGGAAGTTTGAAAGTTCGAAAAGCTTACAACTTTTTATTGCGAGAAATTCGAAAGTTTGCAAATCATAGATTTTTTAGTCTATCAAGTTCGAAAGTTTGACAAGCATCAAAATTTGCAGCGTAATAAGTTCGAAAAGGATCAAATTTTTCAGCGTAATAAGTTCGAAGGTTTGTAAAACATTGTATTTCTGAATGTGCAAAGTTCGAAAAGCATTGAACTTTTTTGTTTAAAAAGTTCGAAAGTTTGACTTCCGTTGAATTTTTCGATATATAAAGTTTGAACATTCTACATCTTTCGAACCGCTTGATTCAATCATCGAAACTTCAATTCGAAAAAAGTTGGCGGCATCCCTTATTAATATATTTAGCGTTTAATAGATTTTTAAAAACAAAGCACTTAATGAAATCTTGCAAGCTTTTAGCCAGTGTTGCCTCACTGTGGCACTGGTGATGCACCGAGCGCCTATAGAGGGCGCCAGCGCGTTCATCCTTTAGAGCAGTCGTATCATACCTATGCACATACCTATGGCGCCCAGGAGAAGCCGTGCTGTCTGGTGTCGCACAACTGAGCCAAGCGGCTGTTTGTGCTCAACCCCCAAAAGCTGATCAACACTGGCCATGAGCTGGCAACATTTTCTTTTATTACAGTAGCATGCAGATTCGTCTTTTTCCAAAAGCTGGGAGAAAAGTGACCATTGTTCGCAGTCAAATCAGTTTCTACTCAATAAATGTCTAGTGTCATGGCAGGTGTGTTCTTTTTTCAGACTAACTAAAATAAATGTCTACCTTTTTCTATATATATTTGGGGCAACATAACCTCACACCTTGAAGGACAGAGGAATAAATTGCTCGAGATCCACACTTTGTCGTACCTTACCTAACGGGGTTGCGGCCCAAGCGCAAACAGCCTGCTTAGCTCTGTTATGCGCGACACCAAGTCGAACCGCTTCTCCCTGTAGACATCGCAGCAGAGCTCTGCTGGTCCAGTTCCTTTTGTTGAGCACTGTACATGGCAATGGAAATCTGCCCACCTTCGATTTGAGGAATAACCAGAGTAAAGCCTACCCTTTAATCAATTGATAGATTAATCCAGTGGTTCTCAAATGGGGGTCCGCGAAGGCATTCTAGGGGTCCGCAAAGCCCTGCCTCATCAGTCAAGCCCGGCAATAAAAGTTGTCTTTTTTCAGGTCGAGAAGAAATGTTTCAGTTTTTGGGCGAGTTTTCTCGTGTGTATGTGAATAAGAGAGGTCTACTTTACAATAGCCCTTAGTTATATCCATTTATTGAATCATTATTAAATTTAACCTATACCTTTCCTCTCCTCTCACCACGGACGGGGTCCTCCATCATCTCCGCGGATCCACAAGCGGTCCGCGAAACATCGATGGTTGAGAACCACTGGATTAATCAATTGCACAGAACAGCGGCCCAGGTTTTAACGGTGAGTTTCCCACTCTGTTCCAGTAATGTTGGCTCACTCTTTTTATCGCACGGAAGGAAGTGCCATCTATCCCCAAACATCGGCAATAATTTTGCTTTAGAAACCAATGCATAGATGGCAGCACAAAAAAAAGGTTTGGCGAGATACGTGCGGCATCAAAAAGTCGGAAGACACCTAAGCACTCTTATGAGTTGTGAATGCGAAAGCATGAATGTCCGACGATGTGGATGCTAGAGGCGGCGTCATGCTCGTCGGCCGACGAGACGAGCAGAAGTGCCGCCAACGATGGGGATGATGGAGGCGACGGCATGTTGGTCGGCGGCAAGACGAGCAGAAGCCTCCGAGCGCGCGCCAACGTGTCCGTTTTAACCGGCGCGGGGCCCGTAGTGGCATGGGGTTGCGGCGGTTAGTTTTATCGGCGCGCTGGCGGCACTAGAGTTCCTGTATAGGCTCCCTACGGGAGCCAGAGTTGCGCGTTCACACCCGGAGCGCCGGCTTTCCTGCACGGCATGTTGATCCCGCTCCTCACGTGACTGAATTCGGCGAATAGCGGCGCCGCGCGTTCGAGGCGCGCGGCGCGCTCAAAAGCAGGGGAACGTACGCCGGGGCGCGTGCAACGTCTACTTTGCTGCACGACACTTGATCCGGCTCCTCACGTGATCGGATCTCGGCGAATAGCGGCGAGGGCGGCACGCGGCACGTGGAATCAAACGCGCAACTCTGGCTCCCGTAGGGAGCCCATACAGGAACTCTAGGCGGCACGGACACGCAGCGCCATCTGGCGGCGGTCGTTGAAACTGACGCGCGCAGCGAGCCAATGGGAGCCTCGTCGCTGCGCGCCAGCCAATGGGACCTTTGGAATCAGGCAAACTAGGTGCCATTATCTCGCTGTCAAACTGATGACGTCGGCTCGCTCCATGGGACAGATAATGCTTTCGCATTAAAAAAATACCGGCAAAATGGGAACAAAAAAGTTCTTATTCTGCCAATATTTTTTGGCAAAATGGGAACTTCCCATTTAGGCAAAAATAGGAAGTCCCAGTTAAAAAAACACTAAACCTAGGAAACAAAAAAAATTTTTTTTGCCTAATGTTTATGCTATTAATACAAGTTTTTCAATTTGCAGTGAAACCGAAATTGTACCTCTGTGGGATGATGATAACGTTTGTACCCAACTAGTGTATGCTCAGACTTCGCTGGACCACAGAGCGCACACTAGCTTTTGAAAACGCTATCGCCATCATCCCACAGGGGAACAATTTCGGTTTCAGCCGCAAATAAAAAATTCGTATTGTAACACAAATAAGTGGGAAACTTTTTTTTTCTTTTCGACAAGCACACATTTTGAGACATGCCTGTCCCAACAGATAGAAGTATTTTTTTTCTCTCTAGGTTTTGTGATTTTTTAAGAGGTTAAAGGGGCATTAAACCACTTTCTGCAATAGTCTGTTTATGATCATAACTCAGTATATGGGTGCTAAGCACCCGACAAAACCAAACATTACATTCATGTGTGGCCGATTCCTCTATTAAAATCGGTATCAAAAGATTGACACCATTAGACGAGGGCCCTGCCCTTTCTCGTACGACGGCATTTCTGGTGTCTGGCGATAGTTCGGAGGTAATCAATCTTTTGACACATATTTTAATAGAAAAATGGGCCACGCATGAATGTAATGTTTGGTTCTTAGTATGCTTAGAGCCCATAGATTGAGTTAGGACCATAAATAGGCTATCATAGAGAGTGGTTTAGTGCTGTATGAAGTGCTTTAGTACAGAATAAAATAAATAAATTGATCTGTAAGCATTTGTAGTTTCTCCACCAAATCTCTAACTCAGGACCGATTAAAAGATACTAACCGGGGTATTAATGGACCAATTGGAAGATTTGTCGATCAACAGTAAAAGCCACGGGAGGTTCGGAAAAAAAAAAGTTGCTACTTTGAAAAACAGCGTTTATTTAATGCAGTGTAAAGTATGTTCACTCGACTACACGGGCAGAGGGAGGAGGGCGCTCCGAACAAAGGAGCCAAAAATTTGTGCTGGGGCCACGCCCGCCATTATGCAGGCGGCTGCACTGTGGCGTCTGCAATGCGGCTCCCACTGGTGCGTGTCCCCGTCCTGGTGGTTGGGCGTACAAACAGAGAATGCGAGGGTGTCCTTGCATGCACTGTCAAGCTGGGGGGCAACCTGCAGCGAGCACAGCCCAGCACCGCTGCTACAGATTTTGCTCCAAGTGGGAGACGCCTTCCAGGCGCCACGGGAAGAGGTTGCCAGACTCCTTTAAGGGGCGGTCCACATTTCTGGGGCGCATGATTGGATCAGCCCAACGCTGATGCAGTGTCCGATACGTGGGCTATGTGCTCAGCAGCTGCTAGATGCTGCACACTTTTCAAAAGGAATGCAAAGTTAAATATTCCAGCTTCACTAACATCTCCCTTTATGAACGTCTTTCGCTGCTTTCCCATCTTAGTGGGGTTAAGGAAAATGTGGAAACAGTGTTAAAATGCTCATTTTTCCACCCATGCCTCGAATTGAGCAGTTTTTCGGGATTACTTCAGCGGGTTTTTCATTTTCTAATCGGCAACGCTGTTTTTTTCGGCCCAGTGGCGTGGCTGCGGTGCGCCTGCAC
The DNA here is from genome assembly GCA_037355805.1 of Ixodes ricinus. Taxonomy (NCBI): domain Eukaryota; kingdom Metazoa; phylum Arthropoda; class Arachnida; order Ixodida; family Ixodidae; genus Ixodes; species Ixodes ricinus. The sequence goes on along the minus strand of JAZHYW010034086.1, from coordinate 67,024 downwards.
CTGAAATTTAGCGGTGTTTTGGGATACCTTTAGCGAGTTCTCAGTTGCCAACATTGGTTTCCCCGCCTAGTGGCTGCGGCGGGTCTGTGCCTTAAATGTAGCACTTTTTCGGAATACCTTTAGCGAGTTCTCAGCTGCCAACACTGGTTTCCTGGCCTAGCGGCGTGGCTGCAGTGGGCCTCAAATCTAGCAGTTTTCCGCCGTTTTTCAGTCGAGTTGGCAACCCCAGTTTTCCGGCAGCGTGGCCCCTGGCAGCCCCGGGAGTCAGGCCTCGGGGCGAGGTCGAAGCGCTGTCCGCAAAGCGCAGCGTTGCCGTACACGGCCTCTGGGGGCTCGTCTCGGGCGTCAGTGAGCAGGTGGCAGAAGAGCCGCGAGTGGCGCTCCAGGCCCATGGCCACTGCCCGGCCATCCAGGCTCAGCTCACAGCATGTCACAGCCAGGTCGGGGGTGAACACCGCCAGGCACTCCCCTGCACGCACGGCCATCACTGCTGCACATCCTGAGGCATTTCATTACAAAAGAGCTGCCAGAGTGATCGCATTACTTGTGGCAGCACTACAATTACCTGTAACCAATACTATTTTTTAGGCTTGTACAAGTAATCAAATGACTTGTATTTGGAAACACTTTACAATTGTTCGATTACCTCTAACACAAAGTAATCGCGAGAGTAATCCAATTACTTTGAGAGTACTAAAATTACTCGTGACCGTCACCATGTTTCCCTCCCCTTCCAATGGCACCTTTTGTTTGTACGGTACCGAGAAATCCTCAAACCAAGAAGTGTCATGTAGGAGGATGGCTTACCAAAATTCATGGATTAAGACAAGCAGTTTATAATAGAGCCTTTAAGAAATTCGTGCCATCTCTTGGCTCAAATATCAGTCAAAATTTTGGTATCCTAATGGCAGTTAAGATCTATTCGCTAACCGCCGACATACGAAAGTTACGGTGTTCTCTGCACAGTTCTTTCTCTGTTCTTGCTCGACCGACCCATTTACAAGAGTGGCTCGAATACTGTATTAGTAATCATATTCACCGGCTCCAGGCGAACTCGGGCGAAATTTCACCAATGGCTTTAAAAAAGGTTGAGCGCATTAATAGAAGTGGATGAGTCGGAACGATTTCTTTTGGCAGTTAATAAAGTTTCAAATTTGGCCCAGACCAACACCAAAATGTCAGGACGAAGAAAGAATAAACAATAAAACTGGACAAACACATCTTCAGCTAGCAACAGACTCGTCGTTGCTGAGATGATTGTCCAGTTTGTTTTATTCTTTCGTCCTGAACTGAACCAACACGCCTCTAAGCAAATGTTGTGTCTCTGCTAAGGGGCCCAATGGTTGTGCCGGTGACGGAGATGTGGAACCAACCTGAGGGACTCAAGAGACTCAATACTCGAAGAAAGCGGCCCAACGGGTAGCAGCCAGAATAGGGGCCAGGTTTCGGTTTTTATTTAGGATCCCCAATGCAGCAGAGGGAAGGAGAGAGGGCAAGACAAACCAACTGGAAAACATGCTGAAGGCCCTGTTCAACCAGTCGAGGCAAGAGGCACACCATCAGAGGCACAACGGGGTCAAACAAATGGAAAGAGATTCAATATTGCTTTTCTGAATCTGCAGGGAGGACGGTCAGAGAGAAAGTGGCTGGAGCTCTACACCCAAATGTGTGAAGAAAGAGTCGCAACCCATAAACAAGTCGAGTTGTTCTTGATATTGCCAGTGTTTTGTTTTTGTCGGCGGTGGAATGCTTTGGTTCAATTATAAATCAACCCCCACTTCAGATTTTCAAAAATTAAAAAATGGGTAGACCTACATTCGTGTAAATACGGTAGGCGGGACCTTTCTAGCTTTAGAATTGGTCGAGTTATTGCAAAGAACCGGACCAGCAAGTTTTGCCAAAATCCAAAGGCAAAGCAAACAGAATCAAAGTTTCTTCTACGCTTTACATCCATCTTTTGACACTTAAATTTGCCCTTTTCCGAATTAAAAACATTAAAAACTCAACCGAGTGATTAATTTATAGATGACACTCCGGACTACGTCAACATGTAAAATTTGTAATTTTGGAAAAATGCTCGATTGTGTCGTTTTGGGTTCTCGTTTAATAATAATAGTAATTTTATTTGGCAGGATGTAAAGGAAAGAGCTGGCCCACGAAAGCAAAAACTGCTCTTACATGGGACCAGGCAGCCAACAAAACACATACTGGAAGCAAAAAAAGATATAAGCAAAATAAATGATAAAACAGCAGAATGACTATTCCAAAGCAACACAATAATTATGGTGAGAACATAAGACACCATAGATTCTTTTTGACTACTCAAATGGGTATCAAATTAAACCTCCGGTAAAACGTTGAATAATGAGGAAGTGTCTTTTCTACCGTAACTAGTGAATATTTTAGGAATTATGAATCTTTCTGCAAGGTCTGTCTTTATGGCGAGTGTGTGACTCACCCTTCATGAGGTCCCAGACGCGGACGCTGCGGTCGACGCCCTCCGCGTTGCGGGTGAGCGCCCGCAGGCCGGACTCATCCAGGCGGATCTCATCCACGGGGGCACTGTGTCCCGGGAGGGTGAACCTGCAGCCGGGAAAGCAGAGCGGCCCACTCACAAATACCGCTAAAGGAATCCCCCAAAAAACCCTGAGAACCGCTACATTTGAGGCAGGCTCTAACAATGACCCTTTTAACATCATGTTCCAATGCCTGCCCCAGTGTTGACAACTTTGCCGTTTTCCCGCTCAATTCAGCGGTTTTTTGCGTCGTATAACGGGAGAAATTGCCCTTTTGAGGTTGGCGGTATTTGTAGCAGTTTTCAAGTCGCATTGGCATGTTTTATGGCGGTTTAAAATGTTCTCCAGTTTACACTTATTCAATCGTAAATAGCTCTGTGGTAAGTTAGAGTCGTTATTTTCACTTACTTTCAACAAAGTTGTTGTCAGTAAAATTGATGGCAATGAGATATCATGGGGGCAGACCAGTGCTGCCAACAGAAAATATCCCCCTAAGGGAATCCCGCAAAACCGCTCAAAAGCGCCAAATTTAAGGCGCTAACCAAAAAGGACCTTTTAACACCATGTTTCAATGTTTGCTTCCATAATATCTCAGTGGCGTCGCGAGCATCATTCCCATTCACAACAATTTTGTCTTAGCACAAGTAACTCAAACTTGCCACAGAAATTAAGCTTATAACCCAGGCAAAAATCAATCCACTTCCAGCTGGATTATGGAACTGGAAATGAGGCGGTCCAGCTGGATTCCAACTGGGTCCAGCTGGACTGCCTCATTTCCAGTTCCATAATCCAGCTGGAAGTGGACTGATTTTCGCCTGGGAAATGGCTCTTTGATGCTCTGTGCTACCCAATCCTCAAACTCCAAATCTGCGACCGGGCACTCGACGGCTCCGTCGTCGAACTGACAGCCTTTGTGAGTAGAGACGAGGCTATGGCAGTGCTCTCTGTCACCGAGTCTGAGCTCAGACTCAGTGAAAGAAAGACAGCTCTGAGACAGTTCTGTCCTTACTTTTAGTAAGGGCAGAACTGTTTGGTTGTTTTCAGTAATATAGCAAGAATAAATTATGTTATTAACTTTTAGGTTATTAGAAATCTGTTCCGTTGATTGTAACCATTTATAAAATAAAACAAGCTATTCCGTAAAAATATTTTTCTCTAAACCTCGACATGCTTGTATCAGAGTCTAACCATGCTGTCCACAAAGTCGAACCTTGTGGAACCTGGTTTTAAAGTTCGAAGTTTTGTGGAACCAGTCGAACCTTGACGTACGACGTAAAAATCCGGTTCGACGAAAGTTTGCGACATCCCATGTTGCAACATATATGTTGGAGAAGCTCCGCCTCCTGACCCCGGAGAAAAATGGTGCTACTATATAAATGCACAATTTTTCTAGTGTCACAGAATCGGACGAGAAACATGCACTTCTATAACCACAGGCATTTGCTTGGAAATAGCAAACATGACATAGGTGTAACAGCGCACAACTACAGAGACTAGGGAAAGGGACGAAAACACTGGACATATTTTTACAGCTTTCTGTGTCGTTCATTCCTCTCCTAAGCCTTCCTTGTTTTGCGCTATAGCATTTACATTATGTTTGACTTTCACCGACTAACCCAGCTCTCAATTTTTTACTCGCAAAACGAACACACTATTTTTTTTTCCGAAAAATCGATGCAAAGTTGGGGGGGGGGGGGGGGGCCTTTTTTACGCGAAGTAAAATTTTTACGTTTGTATTTGCATAATGAACGGACCTTTTATCCCGAAAAATCGACGTAACTTCTGATCTCTTTGTGCGCGATGCGCGACTCCAAAACCAAACTGCGATGCGCAAAAATAAAAGTTCTTCTCTATGTTTTTTTTCTTTTTTTTTTATTTCCGTGCTTTGTTTAGGCGAGGGTTTCTCCGCTTTTCTTTCTTATCTCCTTAAGCACGGCGCGCTACCCAAAGTCCAGACTGCGCTGTGCAAAAAAAAAAAAAAAAAGCTCCACTCCATGTTTTTTTTTTGCTTCCATTGGATCTTTTTTTATTTTTTTAACACTTTTTGCAAGGCAGTCTATGAAGCTTTCTCTTTCAAAAAAGAAAAACAAATATTTCCTGGTTTAATCGAGCCTACCTTTAGTGTGCGTGGAGAAGCAAGAGTTGAAAAAGGCTGAAAGTTCGTGCTAGGGCTGCCGGCACATCAAAAACATTTTGGTTCGCCCAATTATCATTTTGCATAAAACTTTTGAAGGGAAGTGCTAGAAGCTTGCAATTCTAACAAGAAAAGTTAAAGAATCCATTTAATTGTGATTTCAGATTTTTTTCAGTTAAGAAATTGGACATGTGTTGGAAAAGCCTCATATATTAAACATAACATTTTGTCCACACATCAGCCTTACTTTATTTAATCGTGCGTTAAAGCCAACAAACACTCTTCTTCGCATCTTAAAATAGAACTTGAAACACTGTCTTTATAAATGTATGGATCTAAATGTTCAAACAATATATTACATCTGATTTTTATTGAATGTTTTAGATTATATCGAGGAATCTTCATACAAAAAAAATGTAAATATTTGAAATTGGCATTTTTGAGAAAATTGATGTTGAAATTTGTACTTTTAGAGTTCCCTCTTGTATTCAAATGAGTTTTTTGCCAAGAATTCTTTGATTATAACAATATTGCACTTGTTGAATAGGTATCTGTTTAAGCTTTCATTTGATATATAATTTGCCATAAAATTGATTGTTATCACTGTTCAAACCTGGTAAATTATCCTCAAAGAGGCCAGGTTCTGAATTTTTACAAAAATAAGAACAACCAAACACTTTCAGAAACAACTTGCGCTTCTAATGTAGCCTAAGGAGCTCTGAAAAACATTTTTTCGTCGTGCGGAAGGAACCTGGAGAAGCTTCGAAACATGCGACCTGCGACAATCGCCCAAATCCCAAAATCCCTCTTGGCCCTTCTGAAGTCAAAAACTCAAAAACTAACGGTAAGATGCAAGAATTTGCCCAACATAGGTATATATTTTTTTCAAAAGTTTTTGAGACATGACCCCCTTTTTTCCTGCACGATCTGAAATGAAATCGCCAATAAATATAAATCGGAGATTTATTTTTGAAATAACCTTAGTCCAAAGAGAGTCACTAGTTTTTTTAAATGCGGGAAATTGATTCTTCAATTTGCCCAATCACTGAAAACAGTGTAGAAGGAAAACTAACTGTAAAGTGCAGTTTAATTATTTTATATCTAAACTGTGTGATTCTAGAACAAAACGAGCTTGATTTGTTTGGTTATTGAGAACGCTTTATCACCGATACGTTTATGGAAAATCCCATGGAATCCTTTGCACCACATTGTTTTCCACTCGCTTGCTGCATACTGTTGCCATTTCTTCTGAGGCCGGTTCCACACAATTTGAAAAGCAAAAAAAAAAAAAAAAGAACAAATGTTTTTTTTTTTTTTCAATTTGAGCAGTTTGCAAGTTATTTATCGAATGAATAATACAGAATTAAAACTTTGGATTGGGCTAGTTGGTTCATTGTGATCTGGAGGACTTAAAGGGGCAATGCAACAATTTTTGTACTTTGCGCAAAAACCGCTTAAAACGGATCCCTGACGTTAATGACCTATGAAACACGCGTTCGTTTTTCACCCCACGCAATAGAAGTCCCAGAAAAAATTAAAGAAAAACGAGCAGCGTTTACCCCCTCAACTCGCAGCCAGAACAAGCAGCCACGTGATCTGGAGACGATTATATGCCGCCAATGTTTTTCATAGCCACGCGCTGGGGTTGGCAAAGCACAGGACACGCGCTGAGTTCCAGACATTGTTATGGCTCGGCTATTGTCGTCGTTGCAGCGATTGGACACGGGCCACTACCCGAATGATTCTCGAGCTAGTAATTATCACGAGCCCAAATCGAGTGCCCACGCAATGCTCGGGTCCAATCTATGAACTGCATTCAAATATCGTCACTTGGGGGTACTGCGATCCCCACGTTACGTCATCAAATTTTGCAAAGGAGAGATTGAATGAAAATGATCGATTTTGTCCTTGATATTACACCGCAACAAGGAGTTTCTTGGTCAGTGGCGTTGCGTGTGAGTATCCTTGACTCCCAGGTGTGCCAGTAAGCTCGTGTAAAGTGAAAAACATTCCAATTGAATATTGTTGCACCGCTCCTTTAAAAGCGCAAAAACACGGATGAGCACCAATCCGTGTTGCATGTGTCTCTTCCTCGTCCGTGTTTTTTGCGCTTTTAAGTCCTCCAGATCATTTAATGACTTTTTCTTTTGCTTTTAAAGTGCACAAGGAAAAGAAGTGGCAAACTTGTGTAACACAAGAAGGATATACAGTCTAAATTGGTTATAATGGACCTTGATAGTGAACAAGGTTTTAGTCTGTTGTAAAAGGAGTATGATGTATGCAGATACAAAGTTGAACCAATGGCACAGAACTAATCCAACTTCAGAAAGCAGTATGTTATATCCAAATGTCTGTTGTAACCAGTTTATACTGTATACTGGCCGACGCAAGATCAACCTTACATGTACAACTCGGTCTGCCTGCATGTGCCTCTCAGTTCCGCCGGTCTGTGTGCATGTGCACACACTTCTTTTCCTATGTTTTCTTCGCATTCTGATTTACTTAAATAAGCTACCACGTAACTGATGAAACAAGTACGAGATAAAACAAAGCTCCCCTTTCCAATTGGCACAGAACACCGTATTTTGATTGTGATCAGCCTACTATCGATTTTTTTTATTACTCAATTTTTTTACTAAAAACAAAATAAATGCGCATGAATAGCGTCAAATTACAGACAAATAATTAATAAAAACATATTTCTGACACTAGTCTTTTTGGGGTCTTTTCTTGCGAGAAAGGTGTTCTGGGAAATTTCTTGCTGAAATTGGTGCGACTTAAATCACAATCTAAGTCAACTTTATTTCTAATCTCCACCCTAAACTCAGTGGATTAATAGTAGAGTAATTTCAGGATATCATTGCCTCGCACGATTTTAAGAAAAAGTGCAGTGGTTGAAGTGGGAAAGTTCCTCGTTAAAAGCCAGCCTGCATTGTGAATGATTAAGAAGAAATTTAATTCTCGAGATATATAAAAAGAGCTAAATGAGCTTTTGCAGGTGTGCACCAGCCCTCAATGTGTCAGCTCATAGAAGCAACGTTCCATCTGTGCGCACTTCTGCCGCCAACCCTTGGCATGCGAAAAGACACGGCAGGCTGCTGAATGCGTCTCACGGTAGAGCACCAGCTCCTCTGCTAGTGGCGCTATGTGCACTTTTCAAAGCACTCCCTAGAGTTCCCGCACGGAGCGCCTTGTCATTTCAGGTCACGCGACATCAATTTTCCCGCCAAATTTAAGGGGGTAACTGAATGGGTCGCATTACGTCAAGTTGTTTAGTGGGGAAACGTTATTAATGTAATGGGTATCCATTTTCCCGCCAAATCTAGCGGGGAAACTCAATCTGCACCAGGCGATTTCTCCGCAGTCGCAGATGCACGGGTGGACACGGTCCCAGAGCAATCCGAGGCTTTGAAATCCAGAATCGCTTTGCTAGGAGAGAGCCAGCAAGAGAGCAACCTGCGAGCGCCTGTGGCCAGGTCCCAGACGAGGACGAAGCAGTTGTCGAGGCCATTCACCACGCAGCCGCCCTGCGAGGAGATGGCGATGCTGCAGCTGTTCCGCTCGGGCTTCCACTTCTTGAACAGCGTGCCGCTCTGCAGGTCGTACACGATGATGAAATTGGGCGCACTGTCGCTCAGCTCCTGCGCACACACACACAGCCCCCTCAGAGCCCGTCCCCAGTCCAATGTTGCCAGCGCTTTCCCCGCTAAATCCATTTTCCGAGTTGTCTAGTGGGAGAAATTGTCGTTCTACAGTTGGCGAGATTCTGAGCAGTTTCCGAGTCATGTTTGCGTGTTTTCTGGCAGTTTTAAAACATTCTCCAGTTTACATTTGTCGATCGTAAATAGCTTGATTTCTGTGGTAAGTTAAGGCCTGAAATAGGAATCGTGAGGCGACACGACTCCGACATAAGTAGTGCAGCAATCTGCTTCCGTCCCTTTTTTTTTTTTTTTTTTTTGCCAAAGGGAAAGTATTTTTCAACAAATTTCGCCAGCGTTCTCCACGGGGCCTTGAGCATGTTTATTTCTGTGTGGCTTTACTGATTTCACTTTAGATTTTGGCGTCACGAGTAAAGTCGCAGATCACGTTTCCTCGACCGCATATTATCGCGGGGCGATTAGGGACTCGGATCGAGCAAGGTTGGGAATTTTGGTGGATCCTGAGGAAGGTCAGCGCGTCAGTCAAACAAATGCCAAGACAACATAAAAAAGTTGATCAGACATTTCCACTTTTTTTATATACTTTTGTCTGTGCGAGTACTTTTCAAATGTGCTGACGTAAATGAAAAAAAAAAGAAAATGAGTGTGCGCATCGCTCGAACAAAGCGGCGAAGAACAAAAAACTGCGACGGCGGTTTCAATTGTTGCCGCGGTATTTTTCTTTTCTATGCACGTCACTTGAGAGCGACAATTTACGTAAGCTTGATTACTTTTCAGCCAGAAAATGCGTAATAATGGTCATTTTTGCCTTGTGAGACCAAGTAATTGCTTCGCTAAACAGAAATATTTCTTAAACAGGAATTCATTGTACTAGCCAGAACAATGAACAGATAGAAAATTGGCCGGGACTTTGTTTTACTTGGTTACCGTATTTACTCGTAGAATGAACGCACTTTTTCCCGAAAAATCGAGGCAAAGTTAGAGTGCGTTCATTACGCGAGGTAAAATTTTTGCGTCCGTCGTATTTACGTATTTACTCGCATAATGAACGGACCTTTTATCCCGCAAAAATCGACCTAACTTCTTATCTCTTTGCGCGCGGCACGGCGGCGACTCCTAAACCAAACTGTGATGGGCAAAAAAAAAAAAATGCTCCTCTCCATGTTTTTTTTTTGCTTCTGTGTTGTTTTTTTCCCCGCCTTTCACAAGATTTGTTTGCCGACGCTGCCCATGCATTCGCGACCTCGCTGCACCAGGATAGAAAAGTGCGTTCATTTCGAGGGATTCTCGCTTCTCTTTCCAAAGTGCGAGGAGGAGAGGAGGAGGCGAGGGTAGGATCATCATTATGTGCGCTTTGCTTAGGGAGGGCTTTTCCGCTTTTCTTTCTTATCTCCTTGCGCGCGGCGACGCGCGACCCTAGAACCAAACTGCGTCAAGCAAAAAAGGAAGAAAAAAAGCTCCTCTTTATGTTTTCTTTTCTCTCAAATCCGTGGATTGTTTTTTTTTTTTTTTGCCGTCTTTCGCAAGCTGTTTCGCTTTGCTTAGGCAAGGGCTTCACCGCTTCTCTTTCCATTCTTCTTGCGTGCAACGCGGGACGCGCGACCCCGAGACCAAACTGCGCTGTGCAAGAAAAAAAAAAGAAAAAAAAAGCTCCTCTTTTTTTTTTTTTTTTGGTTCCGTGGATTTTTTTTACCGCCTTTTGCAAGCTGTTTCGTTTCGCTTTGCTTAGGCGAGGGCTTCTCCGCTTCTCTTTCTTAACTCCTTGCGCGAGGCGCGCTAACCAAAATCCAAACTGCGCTGTAAAAAAAAAAAAAAGTTTTTTTTTATGCTTTTTTTGCTTCCGTTGGATCTTTTGCAAGGCGTTTTGTTCGCTCACGCTGCCCATGCATTCGCGACCTCGCTGCACCAGGATAAAAAAAGGGCGTTCATTTCGCGCGCGTGGGGGGAGGGGTCAAAATTTTGACGTCCGAGTTGGGGGTGCGTTTATTACGCGAGGGAAGAAAAAAGTCGAAATTTTGAGAGCCGACTTGGGGGGTGCGTTCATTACGCGAGTGCGTTCATTGTGCGAGTAAATACGGATAAATGGGCGTTTTTGTAGTAGAGGCATTCGTTATAAAAGTGTTTGACTCTACCAAGGGCCAAGCGTGATGCTTTCAGGGAGTTTGCTTCACATATATGTAGATGGTATTACGGCCTTTTCCGGCCACCACGACATGGGCTGAAGATGACTTCCGATTTAGATATGCTTTTGAAGGGCAACATCTGGTCCGTAATTCAACCATTTTTTTCTTATTCCACTGGCTGCGACATAAAAGAGATGCCCCGACCGTTGAGCATAATCAGTCGCTGTCATTGATTTTGCACTCAGCACTACAAATCATTGCTTTCAGATACTGCACATGTAGAGTATACACCATCTGATTCTTGATCAAGGAATCTGGCTCTTCCAACGAGGGAGAAACTTGATCGAACAAACACACTAAAGATTATTGCCAAGATTGATTGAAAGTTTGATTAATATTCGGTACTTTCATACATTCTGACGTAAAAAAATATAAAAAAAGTTGTATTTTAGTTTTAAGCGTTGACGGCTCAATTTCCAGATCCCAGGTCTTCATTACACAAAGCAACTTGTTAAAACCTTTAGCGTGTTAAAACCTTTAAAGGACTCTGTCCATACTTTTTCATACGTATAGACAGAGACCTTTAATACGTTGCTGGTCACAAAACTTGGGCCAAAACTTGGGTACAGGGTCAAAAACTGCCGCTAGAAGTTTTCGAGAAAACTAACATTGTCGCATAGTGACCATCAAACTAACGCGTACAAGCGTAGGATCAGATTTCACCGCAGTCTTGGAGCACATTATTGCCACCGCCATCAGAAACAAAAGCAGTTGACGTTGCCTGTGCCGCTCCACACTACGACAACACTCCGAGAGTCCCATCTCGTTGGCACCAGGTGACGTCGCATGCTTGGAAAGAGTCCTCGAGAGCGCACAGAAAGCACCCCACAAATTCGCTAAGAGTGTGAAAGGGAGGATGGAGTGTTGGCACTGCGGACCGCCGACGGAGCTCGAGTGAGAGGAGTTGTGAGACACGGCCGGAGCCTGGCGGCACGAAAGCGCAGCTGGCTGGCTTCCTCCAAGCAGCCTCATAGCCAAGACTGGGTCACAGAAATAGCGCCTAGATGCCTTTCCCACCCAAAGGTCATCACTGGTGGATCCAGCCAGCACCTCTTGGTGCGTCTGCCACTTTGCGGCACACTCCCGTCTCGCTTCAGCGTGGCTTGGATAAAGATGGCATCATGCCTTCTAGATGCTTCTTTCACACAGCCAAGACCAACTCTAGATTTACGCCTGGAGCACTGTCCCCTGATGCTGCCGATATAATTTTGACTCGTCTCACTAGATGGCGCCATAACTCAGCTGTTCAAGGCGTGCTAGAAACGCTCGGGGTAATCGGCTTGTATGCGCCCAGTGCGGTCCCAAATTGTTTAACAAAATGAAGTCTAGAGTCTGATGATGCAGTTAAATAAATCGGGACAAATTCTTCCCGTAAAGCCTTTTACTCCTTCCACTTAGTGGAGTGAACGCTGTAGAGGAGGGACTCGCCTTAAGAATGGTCTGCTTTCGCCCGATTATTTAACACCAATTCACCGATTGAACGACACTACACTCAAAGCACCCTTAGCACTCACACCCATCAAAATTTTTTTATTATTTGCCAGGCGATTTAATATGGTGTCAGAAGACTCTCCAATCATATTCTGCTACAGCGTCACATATATTTCACATATATTTTTAATAAAGTAAAAAAAAAAACTCAAATGATCAATACCGAAATCAAAACTGGACTGGGGAGGAAGAAGAAATGTGGAGAAGGAGAGAGTTGCCGGAAGTCATCTGGCTACACCAGACCGTGTTTTCTTTTTCCCCTTCGTTTTCCCGGTTGTGCAAAGCAGACAAAAACGCATACGTCGCACAAAAACGCAAAAGTCAAGCACTTTGTACTTGACGTTTGCGCGTTTTTCAAGCTCTTACCAATTCGTGCCCGCAAGACTAGCGACGTGTTCAGCCAAGAAAAGGGGCGATGATTCGGCGACGTCTTCGTGCGAATCAGCTTGGTGGTCGGGCGTGTCGTACGGAATAAATCCTAATTGTTTTGATCGGTAAACGATTTCTCTTTCCAAGCTAGACTGATTCGCCGGTGCCGCGAACAATAGTTCTAAAGTAGACGTCCTAAGCCCATCATCTGCCGCCATCACTTAGTCTGCTTCGTTCAGCCGCCCGCAACTCCCACGATATGACGCCATGTTGAGATTTATGCATACAATGCAGAGTGCTTCCGATTTCCTCTGAGCAATTTTTATTTTTAGTCAACATATTTGCAGTTTTTTAGAGCTGCAAAAAATGGGTATCATATTTTTTTCTATTTTTAATATTGAGTGCGTGCCTTCGATGTCCCACGACTTTGATTATATTTGGTCTGTCTATTCTAAACCATAGAGAATGGCACTGACCACGGAGAAGAGAGTGAGCGCAACTCAAACCGGCCAGTTCTCGATCGGCGGTTTTTGGGCTGAAAGAACGAATTTCGAGCCACAAATTGTATTCCAAGTAGTTGAGCTCTCATATGTCATGTACAAATAAAAACCTTCAAGAGCATAAATACCCTGTCAGTGTCCTTTCAAGATAAACCGAAAGAAAAACAGCAATAAACAGTTCTATTTTACTCTACAGGATGTCGTAAAAAGAATCTCACAAGGGGGAACACTACCCAGAAAAAACAATTTCTGCAAAAGAAGTTGATTTTGAAATATGTCATATTTACATCCACCAATATCTAGAGAGTATTCCCATAAAGTTTCATTAGTTTACGCTGCATAGTTAATTTTTTATAAATTATTTTTGGTCCACCGATGCTATAGAAAAGGAGAGGTTGGAGCACTTTGAACACATTTTTCTCCATTCCACTTTTTGGCATAAATTTCACTTTAGGAAAACTATCGTTTTGTTATTACGTAACTTGGATTCATTTTTATCAGTTTTTCTGGGGTGAAATTTTAAAGGCAACATAACTATGAGCTCATATTTTTTATTTTTCTCAAAATTTTGGACAAAGGATGGAAATCTAAGGAACAGTATTTGTGTTTTTCTATCTTTTTTTGTCATGAAAGACAGTATAATATAGAAATATAGCTCCATAGTTATCTGCTCTGAACTGTCCTAGAGCAATATAACACATGAAAACAACAAATTTATGAGTAATTTCAAAACGATAGTTCTCCTACGCAGACACGCTCACTTTCATCTTTGACCATTTGCAATTTTTTTTGTACTTCACCCAGGTTAACAAAATTTGGCACAGGTGTTCTTAACATCAACAGAAACAAGCCCTTTAAACGTCATTTAAATCGGACAAGTGATTCAAGAATTCAATCTTTTGGGTAGTGTCCCCCCATAAATAAGCCCATGAACAGAGTGCCATGAAATTTTTCACAAAGGTGCTTTTAGGTGGTGCATTTATCATACTAAAATTTCGTGAATGTAAACTTTTGGGGAAAAAGTATAAAAAAAAAGTGTTTTTCCCTCTGCATGGGAGAAAAACAGAAACAAACCGTCGGGTTAACGCTGCCATTCGTGTGTGGTACCACATATGCTCGGATCTCCGGAATCTGCTTTAGGGTTTCTAAGAATCTTTCAAGTTTTTGTATCATCTGGTGCCATATGTAAGCAGCTGCGTCAACCCGAGTGTTTGCTTTCATTTTCCTACCGCGCATAGGAAAAAAAGAAGTTTTAATTTTTTCCATTTTTTTTAGACATTTACACTCACCGATTTTGAGTATGGTCAATGCACCACCTAAAAACACCTTTGAGAAAAGTTCCATGGCAGTCTGTTCACTCGCTTACTTATACAATTTCTTTTCTGCCCGAATTGTCTCGAGTACAACCAGTAAATTGGGAATGAAAAAAAACAAAAAAATACATTCACGTCCCTAGGATTGCGTTCAATCCAAATTTTATGAAATCAATGTTCTAGGGATTCTGCAATAAAACAGACGTTCACCTTTCATGAACTGACGAGAGACCATGGCAGACTTTCAAGCGAGAGGACCACCTCAGCCAGCAGTCGTTGTGCACGCGCATTCTCAGCCCAAACACCTCGAACAGGTGATTTCTAAAAAATGGGAATGACTTCAAAATTTAGCAGTCTGCGGTCTCCTAAGAGGGTCTGGTGGACTCAGCCTAACGAAGTCAGCTGACGAACTGGGTATGTGTGCGTGTGTGTGTGGGGGAGGGGGATGAATTACTGATTACAGATAGCATGACTACCAACCTTTAAGGTGTATAATAAATGCAAGATTTGCAGCATTCTCCAGATTCATGACCAACACGACGAAAGGTTGACGCAGGTATGAAACCCACCAGGATGTTAAGAGAACTGTAAAGTTTTCATCGCAAAAATAAACTATGTGCTAGCGGTTGGAATCAGAAGCCAAAGAACTGACCGTTACCTGATTTTCAAGTTATAAGCGATTTTCTGTCATTTTCAAATATGATAATTAAAGCGCATTCCCAATAGCAGACACCTCACACCCATGTATGTGCAGACTCCATTAGCTGCCATTTCCTCGTCAAAAATGTATGAAAATGGCTTATAATCTTTGGATTATGCAACGAGGTGAGGGCTTACCACCAAATTCACAAACCTCACTCTAACTGAGGCGCCTCTGCACTTCCTTAACGAGGCGCGAGGGCTGGCGCTGGCCATCGCGACCACAGATAGGCGGCCTAAGCTGCTTATCTGCCGTCATCGCAGGACGGATAAGCAGTTCAGGCCGCCTATCCGTGGTCGCGATTGGCAAGCGCCAGCCCTCGCGCCTTCATTAAGGAAGTGCAGAGCGCCTCATTTAGAGTGAGGTTCGTGAATTCGGCGGTTAGAGGGATAAACTGCTATCCCGTTCACCAGGCAAAGTGACCTCACCCTGGCTGCTACCATGTTGTATAATTTCGACCACTAGACACGTGATCGTACCAAATACCGAGGCTTTTACACAAAACTTAGCCGAGATTTGTACTATTGCGATTGTTGTAAAAAGGATAAATTATTTTTTCAATACTGTTAGCCCCAGAGATCAGTGTCTAGCTCCGATAAAAACTCAAAATACCGCACCGCGGCTGACGGCATCGAGCGGAGCCATTGGGGAGCTGCCCGAGTTTTTGTCTTAAAAGCCCATTTTGGACTTAAAACATACGAAACATAACTTATCTCATCGGTACTGTTATTTAAGATCAATACGCAATTATTTGTGCGCAGTACTCCATTAAAATCTAGACGTTAAACTATATAAGGTCACGTGTTCTACTGGTAAAAATGTGCAACATGGCAGCGGCCAAATGGGTGTCACTTTCAGCTGCCAGTTTATCGCTCTAGCCCCCCTACCTTGTTGGGATCAGGTAACGACAAGTTCTGAGACGTCTGGTCCCAACGGGAGAACCGAGCATTCCACCACGCTGTATATTATTTTTAGAGTAAGGAAACCACAGTTCACTTTTCTCCCCAACACATGACATGTTTTCAATGAGTGCCGTGCTTTAAGAGTATTAAAGTCACGCGCGATTTGATAAAACGAAGGCAAACGCGGAACAGAAGGCGGCACACGTGTAAAGGGCATCCGAAGAGCATGCAACAGCCGAGGACAGCCGCAGAGGAGCAGCTGAGATGCACCGCCATCTCTCGGGAGGAGTGCAAAGCAGGGCATGACCAAAGCGGGCGCTGTGGCACTCGTGAGCGAGGGAAGTGGTCGTAAGTAAAATAGAGCTAGTCCTGGCTTCTACAGGGTATTCTCGAGTGCTATTCGGGCATACAGAGATTGCTATAAATAAACCTATAAACGGACGGCAATGAAACTTTTCCCAAAAGTGTATTTAGGCGGTGCAGTTATCATGCTCAAATTTTCGGGGTTTCAGAAAAAAAGATGAAGGGGCAGAAACCTTCTGGTTGACGCTGCCGCTCACACATGATGCAATATAAAGCAAAAACGTGTTCATTGAGACCCGAAAGCCGCAAATCTGAGCATGTGTGGTACCACCTACAAGAGTAGCAGTCAACCAGAAAGTTTCTGCCGTTCCCTGTGCATAAAAAAAACACCTTTTTCTAGTCTTCAATTTATTCTCCTCAAGCCCCATCAAATTGGAGTATGAAAAACCTGGAGACAGCTTTGTGAAAAGTTCCAATGCTTTATTCCTACAAACCACTTTAGAACCGAAGAGTGCTCAAAAACATCCTGCAGAAAGCCAGGAAAGGCCGAATCAACGGCCTCTCAGGCAGCTGCCCTTCTTTAAATGCACATCTGGTTTCCGAGCTGGTTGCAGACGTGCTTGAGGATGCTTTCAAATGCTTTTTTTGGGGTGCCGAAGCCTGAGACAACTAAAGTAAGGATGCACTTTATGCATTCAAAAAAATTAGTAGTGACCTTTTATCCGTGTTGGTAAGTACTTTAATGAACCGAAATGTGGATTTTGCAAAATAAGGCCACAGAATTGTTGAACGGGACGCTACGAACTCCAAAACATCACTCCTACATCGATATCTCAAACGGATGGCCGCATGTTTGGAAAAGAAGGGTGCGATCAAGCGAGGAATGTGACGTCACGCTCCTCCTGGAACAGTTGAGAAGGAGGGAAGCGGCCTCGCTTTCTCCTCCACGCTTCGGTTCACCAGTTCGACGGGATGTAGCCAGGAGGAGAGGGAATAAGAATTGTGACGTCACATGTCTCGTTGGCCTCATCGGCCCGTGTTCAATCGCGCATTTCTTTTCCAAATATACGGCCATCCGTTAAAGATATCGCTGTATGGGTGATATTTTTGGGTTCTGCAGCGTCCTGCCTATCACTCCAGCCCTGTTTTGTGCGCTCGAAATTCCAGTTCAGTATCCCTTTAAGTACATTGTACTTATAGTACTACTTTAAGTAGGTTTAGAAAACAGTACATACTGCGAGTATGTACTTGTACTCTACTTCAATTATTTTTTTCTGGTCCTTTGCGAGGAAAGTACAACTCCCAACTTCAAAGTATATTCCCCAAGATTGGTCTTGTTATATTTGAATCACAAAATGATGCTTTGTCAACTCTGAAAAAATACTGGGAGAAATATTCTATTCTCACCAGAAACGCGAGCAGACGACGCATTGCTCCATTTGTCTGGGGATACTTCTCGCTCGGTCAGCGCAAGCGAGAAGGTTAAAAATATTAGCAGAGGACAATTAATCATAATGTAACATCGGAGATTATGCTGCGGAAAAATTGAGAAACTTTCAAGTCGCAGAAAAAGACAGGAGAATGTCTCAATGTTTTAAAACTCTCTTGTTTTTCCTTCGACTTGAAAGTTCCTTAACTTTTCTGCACTGCAGTCTCAGGTGCCACATTATGATTAATGATCACCAGCTCGCCTGCACACTCTGTTTTTTTCTTTAAGGAGAGGACACTCCGCTATGAGAGCATTGCTTGTGGAAGCTACGGGGCCGCCGTCGTGCTCTCCTAGTACGTTTAACCCTCTTGGATGCAACCAGCCAGTACAAGCGGCGCCAAATTCACAAGTTAGAGGGACTCCTGAACTTGGCGCCATTTCTCCAAATAATTACTCTGTGGCCACTTTATCCAATATACGCTGCCATTTCTGAAATAAGTGATGCACCCCCCCCCCCCCCTACCCTACCCTGCAACAATGCCTACCACTTCAAAAATCCCTGTATAGGGGAATGAAAGGGCATCGTGAAAAATCGTGTTAAAAAGTCTACATTCCATTTATAGTACTTCAAGTACACTGCACCCAGTGCACTTACTACTTGACTTGAAGTACATCACCTCTCACTTAATTTGTACTTAAAGTACTTTTTAGATGTACTTTACCCAACAGTTTATCTCCAAAGTCCTACGATGCATAAAATGCAGTATTTACCGTAAGGAGCAATTGTTTTCATTTGTTGGCATTCGTTAGACGACATAAGACACTTACTTTGGAGAGTGAAGAATTTTTTATCAATTTCCACGCTAAATTTAGCGGGGAAACTGACGGTGGGTAGGTCACGTGACGTTAGGCTGACGTGATGATTTACAAGGGGAAAAATTCAATTGGTGCATAGGACACATGATGTTAATTTAAGTCAGATGACATCAAGTTTCTTCGGTATTAGGGTTCCATTCCATTTAATTTGTTGTGGAGACTTAACTGAGGAAGTCCAGCGGGAAATGCACGATTTGGGATTTTCGTGCTGCAATAAAGAGGGACTTGCCCGGCAGACGCAGACAACGTAGTGTCCGTCCCCGCTGATGGCCGAGAGGCGGGTGAGGAACTCGTGGTGCGGGATGCGGAGGTCGTAGAGCAGCTTGCGTCTCGACAGGTCCCAGACGAGCAGCGGGAATGGCTTCTGGGTCTCGTCCCCACAGACGCAGATCTTGCCGTTGGCGCTCACCAGCAGGCTGTTGAGGAACCTGTGCAGGTTTGCCAGTTTGTCCCTTTTGCCAAACAATTTACTGCTTTTGTCACTTGTCAAGCAGAACAAACTGCCCATTTGGCGGTTGGCAGGATTTTGAGTGTGAGTCGGGGTAGCGTCTTTTGTGGTGGCCTAAATTGTTCTACAGTTTCTGCTTACTACTCTTAACAAAATTCTTGTCACTGAGAGCAACGCTTGCAAAGCCAGTGAGATATAAGGGGGAGGGGGGGGGCAAACATTGAAACATAGTGTTAAAACGGTCCTTCTTGGGCCTGCACCTTAAATTTAGCGGTTTTCTGAGATTCCTTTAGCGGGTTTTCAATTTTTGAGTTGGCCACACAGCCTGGGGGCCCTGCCCTTGTGATAATAAATTTCTGGTTTGATTTTGATGTAACGAGACATCAAAAATTCACCAGAAACTCAACGTGTCATGTGCTTTAACAGCCGTTCCACAACACAAACTCACTTGAGATTTCACATCAAGTTTTCTGTAGCTTTTCATTAGAATGTTTTATGTGTAAACATGTTATCCGACTAAAGACATTTCTTGCTAACTCGCCGAATATCTTCAACTGCGATCTCATACGTACAAAACAAATTACAATCCGTTTTTCTTTTTAACGGTAGCTAGTTTTTCTCTAAAGGTACTCGCTTTTGTGATGGCCGAACTGACACCACTGGAATGTCGTTGCTGAATTTCGACTGGCGACGAAAGCCTTCCTAAGATTGTATATTTTTATGGAGGCGCTATTGGGCGCAGGGCAAACCTCTCTTGGCATTAGGATTTCCATCAATTCGTCGTGGTGAATCTTTCCCAGCCGACTTTCCGCCAATGGCAACTGTTCATTTCAATTTTCGGGCCAGTTTCCGATCAAGGAACGAGCTCTTGCATGGGCCTATGTGTGGACGTCCGCTCAGTATCCTGCTTCCACAAGGTGCCACTATGAGCACCACAAGGTGATCATGACTAGAGAGCCTACATCACAGAAAGACATCGGGGTCACCAGGGTTCTGGGCCGCCTTACGAGCTGCGGGAAGGTGCCCAAAGCGTTGATTGTCTGCATCTTTCAGCCTGCGCACCCTCACTCTCCTTCGAGCTGTTGTTTACAAATCCAATAGCGAAGCGTTGATTCTCACCTTTCCCGCACTAACAGTTTTAACCGCTCGTCCGGGAGGGAATGGGGAACGCAGTGGAAAACGACCGCCATCTTGTCGAGGAAGATGTTATCTGCCAGAGCTGCATAGGAAATCGGGCGAGTCTGTTTGCGTTTATGAGCTTGGGATTTGTGATTTTGATCGGATGCTTGTGATTACAGTTTGACCGAGAGTCGAGCAAAGGTTGCACAAAACCCGTCCCCGCGGCCGCGCTGGATACGACGATTAAGGCCTACACACACCGTGCGACGCGACCAGTGCGCTGCCGCGCAGCCGCTACCGAAGGTAGACAGTGAGAACCCCAGCGAAACGAAGCCACGCCGCATATTTTGGTACGCATTCAAGTCAAAGCAGTGTGGTTACACTGGGTTGACAGCATGAACTGCTGCATCGTTAAGTGCTCCAATAGTTATGCATCATGTCTCGTGTAGACAAAGTTTTATAGTTTTTCAACTCGCTGATGTTTTGTGAGACAGCGACAAGGACGGACCAGTGCAGTGCGACGCAAAATATTTGGACTCCCGATCATGGCTGCCACTGTACCGGCACGGCTGACACGTTCTACACTATCACTTTGCGCGCCGAGTTTGTTTTTGTGTCAGTAATGCCTACATATGTTAGCGCCGATGGGACGAACTGAAATACCATCCCACACTCGCGCGTGTGCAGTGCCAATTTCGCTGGAAGAATGCCCTCCAAAATATGTTTTGTCCCCATCGTAAGTGTCGATGATATTTCCGGACCAGTATGGCATGCAGTCTGTACTTCATGAAGAAAGATTCGGACGGTACAATAAGTGACAAATATGAATTTAAGGAAAACTACAATGAAACTTGGAATCACTGGACAATCGACGTTAAAGTATGGCAGTTTATGTGGTGTGCTTTCTTTTTGATCAGCCTCCTTTCGGACATGGAAATCGCCTTGCTTCACATATGGGGTTGCCGGTAGGCAGTAGGTGACTGCAAAACAAAATGCCGGAATTGTTTTTGATCAAATCAATGCAAAATAATTGGTACATTTAAAAAAAAAAAAAAATTAAAATAATAATTATAATTTTTAAAAAGTTAAATAAATCATTTTTTTTTCTTAATTTTAGACCAAATATAAATCATATAGCATGTCTATATATATATTATTACTTTACCTAAAAAAGTAATCTGTTTCTCACTACTTTTTTTTTTTTTAGCACGGAAAAGTGGATTCTTCAATCCACCCAATCATTGAAAATAGTGTAAAAGATTAAATAAAACTGAAAGAATAAACACAGGGACGGACAGAACAGCACATCTTTTATGCTGTTCTTCGTATTCTGTCCTGTCCTCTATGTTTATTCTTCCAGTTTTATTTAACTTCACCAACATGTTCACGTTGAACTAAGAAAGATTCAATATAATATTTATTGATATCGTAAAGCGCAGATTCATTCAAGACGTTTTTCTTTATACAACCCACATCATACTAGAACAAAAAGAGCTTGACTGGTTTGGTTGTTGAGAAAGCTTTATTTGCTGTCATACTTGAGCAAAACAACAGAAGAATATCTTCGAAGTTTATATGAAAATTCCGAGGAAACAGCTCCTCCCCACGAGGTTGTTTTCTATCAGCTTCGTGCACACGGTGCCACGGTTGCCACTGCTTCGGGGCGGTTCTTAACTAAGCATTAAAGGTCTCCCAGCCGCACCAGAAGTGAAAAAATATATATATACAGTCAAACCCGGATATATCGAATTCAAAGGGGATCGTAAAATAGTTAGATATATCGATAATTTGATATACAAAAATATGTTAACATAAGCTCCAGTTCAAATTTCCGCGCGTCTCTGCTAATACCGAAGGCCGCGACAAACGGGACCTTACCAAATAGAGCCGCTAAATACAGTAGAGCTTAGTTGGTGAAGATCACAAACACCGCCACCCGCATTTACGCGACGGTGTTTGCGATTGTTTATGCCGGGCTACGACCTCCACACACCGCCGACAACAAAACACAAACACAGCAAAAAAGAAATAAAGACGGCGAAAGAAAAAGGTAAACAAAGATAAGGCGTTCAAAGTGTGATTGCTCAACCGTTGTCAATACACTCGACCTGACCAAGACTTTTTTTTTTTTTTTTGCCTATTTTATTTTGGGGCGAAGGAGTCGCGCACCGACAGCGGTGTTCGGGGACAGAGCGCACGCTACCGTTCCCACAGCGGGCACTCCCTGCCCTCCCTACATGTGCGCCCTTCCCCTTGCTTTCGCCATCCTCCACTTCTTTTTTTTTTTTACGGTTGCTTTCTTTTTTTTTTTTTTTTACAACTGCTCTTTTGTTGCGTAACCTGGCGGTCTGCTGCCCGCGCTAATCCGACCTCGGGAAAAGCCACGGGCGGCCTGCTTTGTTCGCTATATCCAGTGTCCCGGCCATGGGAGTTCGATACAAAAAAGCAACGCTCCTATACTATTACATGTGATTTTCAAGGGGATGTTTGGACGGTTCGAAAGAAACAATAATTCGAAATACCTTGGTGTGATATAACTGGGCTTGACTTATATATATATAATCGACGATGCAAAATGATGTCCTCTAAACTCGAGCACAGTTCGCGAGTCGCTTGATGACAGTGAGTTATTCTTTTTGCTTTAAAGTGCGCAAGGTGGTGGCAAAATTTCATGAAAAAGTTGAAAGCTTGTGTAATACAACATATACAGTCGACTCTCATTAATTCAAAATCTCTTAATTCAAACTTGCGGATAATTCAAACTAACGTGCAGGTCCCATCCTATGCGTCTCTATGGGAAGAAACTCCTGATAATTCAAACTTTGCTTTATTCAAACAAATTTTTGGCCCCCTCGAGTTTGAAAATGAGAGTCGACTGTATATACTGACCGATGTAAGCTCAACCTCACATGTGCAATTAGATCTGTCTGTGCCTGTCTCTCTCAGCCACTCCCTTTGCCAGTCTGCGTGCATGTGCGCGCACGCATCCAAGTTTTCGTTAGTTTCGTTCGCATTCTGATATGCTTGCATAAGGTGCCACATAATTAACGAAACAAGCGGAAGATAAAAACAAAGCTCACCTCTCCGATTAGCGCAGAAGAGCACCGCCTTTTGCTCGTGCTCAACCTGTCATAACATTTACTTGCCTGATGTTTTTTTTAAATTAAAAACGAAATACATTTACATGGAAAGCAATAGATTACAGACAGACAAAATTAAAAACATATTTATGGCAATAGTTTTGGGGGAATTATTTTTGTGAAAAGGTGTTCTTGTGGAAAATCATCACAGAGAAATTGGTGTGGCTTAAATCACGACTTAAATCATCTTGGTTTTTATTCTATACCCTCAACTCATAGAATTCGTGGTAGATTAATTTCCGGATATCAATGCCTCGTTGATTTTGTGAACAAGTGCAGTGGTTGCACCTTCTAGAAGCCGGGAAGGTCAGAAGCCAGCCTGCAGTGCAATTGATATAACATGTCAAATTTATTTTCTGGAATGAATAAAAAGCGGGGAACAGCTAAATGACCTTCCTAGCTCTGCCACAACCTTCAACGAATCGGCTCGAAGAATGAAGTTCCCTCCGCGCACGCTTCCACCGCCCCAGCTTCGCACGCAAAAAGGTGCCGCAGGCTGCTCAATGTGTCTCACTGTCGAACGCCAGCTCCTCCACTAGTGGCGCTACGCGCGTTTTCAAAGCGCCCCTACAGTTCCCGCACAGAGTGTATACACACATTCGGGTTGGAATGCAATTGAGTGCATTCAAACGCAAAGATATAGGGTGCGTGGTGCTCTTAGTTCAGGTGGTGCCTAGGGAAGGGTTTTGTATCGAAACAGATTACGTCACACCATCATCTCTTTCTGACACTGCGCATTCTTCTCTTCAGCACCATCCGGATGCAAAGCCTTTGCGCTGAATTTTCTGGCAAAACGCAGAACCGGCGCGACGTGGCCCCTCACGTCGCTCACAAAAGTCCACTGCGTGTTCTCTTCGACCTCACACCGTTTCAAAGGATTTCAGATCGCCAAAAAGCCCTAAAAGAACTTCAAACTCCAAAGTGAAGCGTCGTCTGCTCACAGCGATAGGTAGCAGGCACGGAGAAGAGTGTGATCGCGGGACGCGAGTGAACACGACACTTCCGGTCTGGACGGTTCAGAGGCGTAAGACAAACTCGAGTTGCAGGACGACTCAATCTTTGACGTCACTGCACTAGCACGGATCGCGCAAGAACTTCAAATTTGGCTTCGGGAAATTGTTTTTTTACTCCACAAATACCGAGTTCCCAAGTTTTGAATTTTGACGGTAATGTCCAGGCATCATTTTCAATCGTTTCAGATAATAAAAGAAAAACGTATTTTGACATGTCGGTGCCCCTTTAAGTTTGTTGTGCTTGGACAGCGGGATCACCACTCGGCTGTAGATGACAAACTTTGCCAGTGGCGGTACTGGTGATATGACCGCTAGCCTGATGTCTTCAAATCTCGTCACGCAGCGGTGAGTACACGAATGCGTGCTGGTACAATTTTATTTAGAAAAAAAAAAAAGTGGTATTGGAGCCCAAGATGCCTGGTTTCTGCGGCTCGAGCTTTCGCCCCACGAGCTCTGAGCTGCAATGCGCTAGCAGGCTCGGCCACCGTTCCCCCTTCAGTCAATTGTCAATGTACAAAACCTTGCTTCTGATGTCGCTCATACTATACTGTAAAACCCGCATATAATACAAACCCTATATAATACAAAAAACAATTTAAGGCCCGCAAAAAATAAAAGAAAAACAAAAGTTTCATTTGCTTATCATGTGACCCAGGAACACTCACTTAGTGAAACCATATATTCTGGCTGTGCCCACTTCGGTCTTCGGATTCCTCCTTGTTCAAAGGCTCTTCCCAGAGGCAGTCATCTTCAGTGCCGTCCAACGCGTTGAAAATGCCGCACTTTTTGAAAGCGCGAGCAACGAGCTCTACGGGAATGGTCTCCCACGCCTCGGCAGTCCACTTGCAAAGTGTGGCAGGTGAGGCTCGCTTAAAGGGGCCGTGCAACAGTGTTTGGACTTGGGTCGAATAATTGTGGTAGTTGTTCCCTGTCACGTATAGATTAAAGAACTGAAAAGAAATTCTGCCTACGCGCATGAGTTCTTTAGGAAAAAAAAGTAAAACAATTGACGTTTTGGGCGCCTAAAACCACCCTCGACTCTTGCACCTTCTTCCGAGTCGCGTGCCCAGTGACTCGCAATGCGGATAGAGAGTATCCGGATGGGATCTCATTCACAGCCTTCAGCGCGCGCGCCCTCTGCTTGCGATTCACATGGCGACCTTGAAGGCTGGTCTGAGACTGAGCGATGCGGAGAGGGGGAGAGCAAAGAGCTTGCCTTTTGTAAGGAAGTTCGACTGATGTAGTAGCACAACGAGGTGAGGCTCAAGGGAGGAATAGTTTCTTCCACCTCGGGCAGATGGCGCAACTAGAACCGAATATAGTACAACTTTCTCGATTATATGAGGTTTTTGACGCATTTACTCGTGTTGAAACGACAATATTTATCAAATATGGCAGTAGTTTGAGCACTTAATGCAACATCTTGCCAACTCTTTACATTATGCCTTAGTTCCCATGGCCGGCACTGCGCGGCTCCGAATTGCAAAATATTCTCATTCTTTTCTTTGCTATTATGCAACGGAATCGCAATATTTCAAAAGAATGAGGCGGCGGTTTCTCCGTTCCTTTTGGTAAGATAAACAATGTAAAAATTTAAAACTGCAAATTGTTTTTAAGTTATTATTGTTGCATCGCCCTCTAAGCCGTCCAGTGGGTGTCACCGCAGGCTCCTCTGACCGCATCCACTCCATGTAGCACCGTTTGACACGGTCTTTAAATGACTCATTGATACAGACATCCAGCGGTTGTAACCGAGACGTCATGCCTCCCGGAATCACGACAAGCTCAGTACAAGATTTGTGCAGCAGTTTTTTGACCAAGTCTGCAAGGTGACACCGAAAGGCATCCAGCAAAAGTTTGTTTTTCTCCTTGCCAAGTGCTCTCCGATTGCGAAATTTCAGAGACCGTGTCAGCTGCTTCCTAACCACCGCTTGCTATGTTTTCTTTGTTCGCTCTCTTCTTCGTTTGACTTTTACGTGCAGATTGGTTCGAGCAGGAAATGGAAACCGTCTGTGTCGTTCTTTGACAAGCTGGAAATGATTCCTTGGTGCAAAGTACAGACTTTAGAGATCATCGAACTTCTGCCTGTAATCATGGGGCATTCATGGCTGGATAGACAGCGGCGTTTGCATGCAACCATCAATCCTTGCTGCGGCTCGGCTGCTCTGCGCGACTCTCTTTTTTGTCCCTCTATGGTTCCACTGGTTTTGTTTAGACTCTGGCTTCACAGGAGCAAAATCACATTTCTTTCAAGGACTTGACTGCCATACTGCAGATCGTGGATCTAAGGCCAGATGAAAAGGCTTCGCAATATGCTAAAATGGTAAAAGACTTTTCTTCCCACGCACGCCTGGGTGCTCCGATTCTGTAAACGTCCTCGCAGAATAAACAGTTCAAAAGTTACTTTTTCTTCCAGCTGTTAGCCCGCCAAAAGCATTACCAGTTACGTTTTCACAGGTCATAAATGTCTTTTGCGGTCCGCTGAAGAATGTGTTCATGTGTGTTTACTGTGGTGTCAAGAAAATAATTGTTCACTACAAAGCTTGGCCTGGTTTTGATGTAGCGATTTACGGGATACGTCTAACTAAAATGTGTGTCTGACGAAGTTTGTTATAAATGGGTTCAACTGTACTACAACAAAGTTACCTATACTATGAAAAATTTGCGCCGGTCCCACAGACTCCGTTATAAAGGGATTTGACCGTAAAGCTTTTCTGGTGTTATTTTGCCGTTCTTCTTTTCTACACTATGTCTGCATGCATGGACACTTCTGTGCTACGCCGTGTGTAAAAGCTATCTTTGGCATTCGCAATGTTATCAATAGTGGATAATTCCCAAGAGTAGGCAAATAAACCATATTACCGTAAAAGTCCGAACGATTGCCCACTTAAAATTTTTAGATAGTTATGTAAAATTGGGGGACCTAAGGAGCACCCAGCTCCTTAGGGTAACAATACGTGAAGATATGTGCTTCGTGTATTTTCTGAATGTTACGAAATTGAGGGGTGGGCAGTTATGGGGGAATGGGCAGACGCTCGGTATTGCACGATATGTAAAGTATTGAAATGTGGCCCTAGGTGCGTGTCCTGCTAGAAGATTGCTTTACACAAGTTTTTTGTTTTATTGTTTTACCTAATATGGTTTCCACAGCTGTCTAAGGTTAAAGAACTGCATGGGTTAAGGGGGAAGCTCCTCCCAGCTCTTTCCAGTTTGGCAGAGCTGGAGCGGACTCTTCCCCAGAGATTGTTCTGGAAAAGTGCAAGGACGCGAGGGGAGCTTCCCTAGACCCACGGTGGCAGTTTTAGAAATACATCAAGAACTTGACAGGAAATTCGTCAAGAAAAAGTCAACTGATTTCTATGGAACCCTCCAATCAGAAAAGATATTCGAATCAAAAAGGTGTGTGAAAGAAAGGTACCTATCCTCGCCGACCTTGAAGGTGGTCTCCAGGTCGCCGCTGTCCAGACTCAGCATGTTGACGTACATGCGATTGCGTGAGAGAGCCACGGCGTAGTCCCGGCCGTGCAGGCCGAAGTAGGCCATCTTCTGGTTCATGACACCCTTGAGGCGCACCAGGAGGCGTCCCTCGTCCAGCGAGTAGACGCGCAGCTCCCGGTCGCACAGCACCAGGGCCCGGAAGGGGTCCACCATCTGGAGGTCGCGGGGCTGGGGCAGTCCCGCCAGGTGGCGCACCACCCGCTCCGCCCGCACGTCCCACACCCGCAGGTCGGCCCGGTCCAGCGACACCATGTGGGCCGCGTCGCCCCGGATTGTGTACAGGCGGCCCAGGCAGGGTCCCTCGTCCGAGGGTGCACAGGGGCCAGTCTTGGATAGGAACACGATAACTTCCTTACTTTTACAGCGGAGCTGTTAAGGGCTAGGTTCCCGAGGATCGTGTCCGGTACAAAACACTTGTCAACAAAAACGCCTCTGGACGGCTACCGCCCTCGCTGGTAGATGGCGCCAACCTTTCCAGCTCTCATAGAAGAATGGATAGTCGGGCGGCGCGTTGGTTAGAATTCACCGTAGCAAACAGCGCGAAAAATAGACGACGACAAAGAAGAAGCACACGTAACGAGTGCAGCGCTTGTCACGTGTTTCTTCGTCCTCGTCAGTTTTGTGCGCTGTTTTCTACGCTCTTATCAGTTTCAGTTTGGACTCAGGATGGGTCAGCCACGTGCCCTTTCGGGGAAAGAAGACTGGCTGCGGAAGGAGCGGCGACGTATGCAGCAGCGCGAATGGGTCCGTAACCGCCGCAAAGCCGCTGTCGCCTCGACTTCCACTGCATCGAGCGCTTCAGATTCCCTTGCCAAAGAAGAGCACATCGCTCGCCTGGAAAGCCGCCGCCGAGAACAGAACCAGCGATGTAAAGGGCACCGGCGGGCCAACGCCACGGACGATGATCGTGCCACGGAGGCCAAGCGCAAGCGCGAGGCCCGGCGATGACTGCACTCCACGCCGGCTGAACAGTTCCTGGGCGCGACGGCGATGTTCCGGGTGGAGTTCGTGGATTACCCGTTTGGTGTCACGTGCGCCGTGTGCGACCGACTCTGGGTCGCCGGAGACGTATCCACCATCGGCGGCGTGTAGGACAAGAAGAAGCGGGAAACGGGCCCGTGCGCGTTGCGGCAGTGTATCGAGTACAGCTCCGCTGGCCGGCCTTCTTCACGAGAGTGGAAAGGCTGAACGTTTTTAAAGCAACAAATGCCTTTTAACCTAATCCCAAATCCCAACATTTTAGACGTCCGAGCATTTCCCGCTAAATTGAGCGGGGAGGCTGACGTCACTTGACCTAACATCACGTCACCTACACACGCCTTAAGGGAAACTGATGGCACGTGACCTATACATCAATTCAGTTTCCCTGCTAGCGGGAAAACTGACGTGACATATACACCAAATCAGTTTCCCCGCTAAACTGAACGGGGAAATGATTCCATGTGACCCGACAAGACCTACAGACCGATTCGATTACCCCCATAAATTTAGCGAGAAAATTGACATCTCGTGACCAATTGTACCAAGTCAGATTCCCTGTGAAATTTAGTAGAGGCACTTTTTTGGTAACTTCTCACTGTAACACGCTACCTTTCCAAGATGTAACTTGTCACTGTAATAGAATTACTTTCCCTGAATTAACAATGTAACTTTTGTCGTTACTTTTCGCAGTGGCGACACATTGATTGGGTACAGTCTTGAAATCATGTGGCATTTCGAGTGTTGCCTTGCGCCAACTTTGCTTGCACGTTCTGTAATAAACTTGGGAGTGTTGTGGAAAAGTGCCGCTACTTTTTAAAAGTGTAAGGAATTTGGGTAATTGGCCCTATTAAATTACCCAAGTCTGGGCCCCGGGCTCCCTCAGGTGGGCGCTGCGGGGCTCCAGCCCGGGTCCCGCCGCCCTTAGGGCTGCACAGAGGGCCTCCAGCCGGGGCAGGTCGCCCTGTTCTAGTCGTCGCCGCAGTCGGGCCCACAGCTGCGCCGCCAGCTGGCGGCCGTCGTAGCGCAGGGCGTACGCCGCAAGCTCCAGGGTCTCAGCCAGCAGGCAGCACTCGGCATCCGAGGGCTCCAGGGAAAGGTAGGTCCGCAGCTCCTCCAAGAGCAGCCAGGGCTCGGCCGCCGTTGCCTTGTCCCGCAGCCAGCCGGCGTCCAGCAGGAAGCGCTCCCGCACCAGGGCACTAGGGGGTTGCCCCGGGGCACCCAGAGCAGCCCCCAGGGCAGCCCCGTCCCCCCGCCGCGCGAGTCCGAGCGCGATCCAAGGCAGCTCCACCAGGCTGCGCGCGTCCCGGCCCTCTGAGAAGAGCGCCACAAGGGCGAGCGCGCAGCCCCGCATTGTGTCGGCGTCCAGGCGCCCCTTGCACAGCAGGGTGCGGTGGGCCTCGCCGCGCCACGTGTGCAGCGCGTGGCCCGCCACCACGCGCGTGCGCAGGAAGGGCCGCAGCACAGTGCGCACCAGCGCCCACAGGCCAGGTGGGCAGCGCGCTGGGCTGCCGTCCAGGTGCGGGCAGGCCTCGAATGTTGCTGGGTGTCGGGACAGTGCGTCCAGTACTTCGGCATCCGAGAGACCGTGGCGGGCCACGGACAGCAGCCCCAGCACGAAGGGCACCAGCCGGGGCCCGACCTCGCGCTCTGCCAGCCGCACCGCCTCCGCCGCCAGGCCACCCAGCGTGGTGTCCCCGGGGGCTGGTCGTCGGGGCCCCAGCGCTCCGCCAGGGCGGCCAGGAGGCGCGCCTGCAGCGGACTGCCCGCCTGTTCCAAGCAGGCCGCCACAAGCGTCCACTGCTCGGGGTTGAGGTCGTGGCCACTCCGCTCCAGGGCGGCCCGCACGATGGCCTCCGCCTCGGGGCCTGGCAGCGGCCCCAGGGCCAGCAGGCACTCGGGCTCCAGCTCCTCCTGCGGGGAGACCGCTCTTGCAACCCTGGCCTCCCCGCAAAACTAGCTCGGATGAGACGGTACTGGACTGCCTGACCAATGAAGCAACAGTTTGCGGCTCCTTTAAATCATATTGTTTTCCATTTGTACAAATGGAGGGGAAAGAAGAGAAAAAGCTGCCTCCGAACCCTAGGCAGTTGGAGAGCAAACAGTCTGTACAATAGATGACAACAAAAAATACTGTTATATGCTAATTGAAGTAACAGTAGCAAATCAATACTGGAACCAAAAACAACAAAAACGGTTCAATTACATACATTTAAAAATGTTTTCCAAAAACATGCAACATAGATTTTTGTAGAAACTGTGCCTAGATCTATGTTACTGCTTTTAAGGTGATTTAATGGAACTCTGCCGATTTTTTTAGCTACCTAATCCAAAGGCATCACCTGAATGCGGATGGCTTCCTGATTCCGAAATGCTATCTCCTTCCTCCAGATTCACTTTAGTTAATTAAAAAAGTTACATTTTGTACGCTGCCAAGACCAATACATCGTTCTCCCCAGTTTTCTCCGCCAACCAAACGTGACGTCACTGGCTGGCAGCGAGACGCGCGGCCGGCAATCGGGTACGCTCGCGCCCGCCTTTCTTGCGTCGAACAGCGAGAAAACGGGCGTTTGTGCTATCTGAACTTCATAATAATCTCTAGTTGCACAAAGTATGCCCTTGGCCTACGTGCTGAACTAGTAAAAAACGGAAGCAATCGTGATTTTGAGAAAACAGTGTCTGCAACTCGGTGTACTCATACCACGGCTCGCTAGTTTCGTGAAATGGCTAGCAAATCCGTTCTCCTTCTATCAGAAGCTGGCATTTACACTGGCAAAGAAAAGCCAAAGAGTCATGCAATACATTCTTTGACAAATTACCCAAGAACCATTGAGTATGCTCGGAATGTTGGTACAGGTGCCACACACGCTCGTCTTACCTGAAGGAACGTGCCATTTGTTTTAGATTTTCTTTAGGAAAGTTACTGTTGCAGGCGCCAGTAACTACTCTTGTAGCATGCATATGCTCTTTGGTGCTTAAGTAACTTAGCAAAATATCTATAGACCAATCCAGAGAAGTGCTTCTGGTCGGTGCCATTTTCAGCATTCGTGCGTGGGGCAAGTATTTTGCTCACCTTCCAAAGCGGCGAAGATGCGCGTGTTGGGCTGAGGCCTAACATATGTAGACTGCGATTCTCGTAAACAATGAAATGTATAGAATGGAATGAACTGAAATTTGTGTAGGCCAGATGGCAGGTTACTGCTCATGAAGATCGTGCTAAAATGACAATTAAAAAACTCTGCAACCACCAAGCCAAACATCAAGGTGCAATGAAAGGCGTATAAAATACCCAAATCCACTATTCATCTTCAAATAAAGGATATTTGCTTGAAGATACAATAGAGTGGAAAGTACAGAAATGCATCATAATTTTTTTAATTGAAAACAACAAAATTTACTAAAAACAATTTATACACCTCTTTTTTTTTTTTGTTATTGTTGGGTAGAATGCAACACGCTCGTAACACTCGTCCACGAGCGCACATGGGAAGAGGTAATTCTAAATTATTTTTTTTCTTTTTAAGTTTTGGTTTTGCAGTTTCCATCAGCTGTAAATTTACATGCCTGCCCTCAATGATATTAATATTCTCATGGTTTTAAAACCTTTTCAGCCCTATATAACATTTCTCTGCAATAGAATTAAATTATTACTTTTCACCACCTCTTCCGCGAGAGAATATTACACACCAACCATTTAAAAAGAAAAACCATGCAAAGGGGCTATATCGTATATTAATGGAGCTTAACACCTGCTCCATAAACCTTCTATCATACCAGACACGAAGAGCAATGGGTCAAAAGTCATGTCTAAACTCAGGCTTGAACTTTGTTTAGACATTTCACTTCTTCACCTCCGAGATAACAAAGCCGTAATGGTGAATGAGATGCATAATCAGCGAAGGCCAACGCTGGGCACAGATTGCACACGACGATTGCATCAAAGTTTGGCTCAAACTTGACTCGAAGCCAAGCGCTGATGCGGCACTTGTTTGCAATCTGTGTCCAGCATTGACCTTCTCTGGTGACGCTCATCTCATTCAGCACTTCGGCTTTATTATCTAGGAAATGTTTCGCAACGCCGTCCCCTCTCCGGCTCTGTGCAAGCTGTGCGGGTGACTTTGGTGAAAACGAAAGGGGTCGTTTTGACAAAAACAAGGCAGTGTCTGTCAGTTTGTCAGTGTCGGGGAGAGGGAGTTGATGTGTGCTTCTGTCAGCGCTTTGAACCAATTGAAGCATCGCACAAAACAACTGACAAACGAAAGACACCACCAGGTTTTCGTCAAAACGAGCGTTCTAATGCTAACGCATTGAAAAGAAGCTTTTCCCAGCAGTGTTCCTAAAATATACAGCTGAGCACAGATTGCTACCCATTGTGAAGGAACTTTCAACCTTGATACTGTGAAAAAATAATTTCAATCGCTGGCGCCGGAAAGCCCCTTCGTGGCTGCCCGAAGTCGCTTGCCCGCCGGTGACGTTACGGGTAATGAAAAGTAGGGATTTTTCATTGTTGCCAGTAGAGAGTCACATCCTGCAACCCTCGAGGCCACCGTAACTTAAAAATTCAATAACTTTGCGGAAAAATGTTATACAGTCGCCGACCTATTTTTCGGACGCCGAAATTTCGGACATGCCCGATTATTCTGACCATTTTCACGGAACCGCCACTCGCCCCATAGAGTTAATGTATAAAAGTGACTGAAATTCCGGACAACCTACAACTCAGTCCTTCGATTTTCCGGACTGATTTGCGGCCGCCAAGCTGCCACCACTTGCACTTTACACTTCCCTTTGTAGCCACTCTCACCGTGAACCGAGGCGCCGAGGGAAGTGGGAAATGCGGAAACTCTCTCTCACCGTGAACCGAGGGAAAGTGCGCGGGCGCCGCCACGCGCACTTTCGTTTCACATTTTCGTTTCATGCTGCGCGTCGAAGTCGGTTGCAGTCACGGTCGGGTCGTCGGGTCGTGGTGTCGTGTTCGTCAACGTCCGGGAGCGACGACGTTGTCCGCCGCCGTTGTAAGTGCGCGTGCCTTCTGCCGTTTCCCCAAGCGGTGTCAAATGGCGCCAACTGCATCTTCAACTGCATCAACGGCGCCGACGAAGACTCCAACGAAACGCGGAGATACTCTACAATGACAATTGAAAAGAAAGCTGCCATCATCAGGGAAGTGGAATCTGGCCGCAGCCAAGCGGAAGTCGCAAGGGAATTCAAGATTTCCAAGCAAACAGTCTCTGATTACATCCGAAACAAGACGAAGATAAAGAAGGCCGCGGAAAAGTCGACCGGATCTCGACAGAAGAATGTCAGCAAGGGCAGCCACCCGAAGCTCGAGGAGGCCCTTCACACATGGCTCAATGCCACAGTAGCCAAGCGGGTTCCGGTGTCCGGTGACCTTTTGAAGCGAAAAGCAGAGACCCTTGCGCTTCAAATGAAGATCACGAATTTCAAATTCAGTGACGGCTGGCTCCGGAATTTCAAGAAGAGATACGACCTTGCATTTAAGAAAATGTGCGGCGAAAGTGGTGCCATTGACAGTACAATCGTCACAAACTACCGCGCTGAAAGACTGCACGCATTGCTGCGCCAGTATTCGCCGGACGACACATTTAACTGTGACGAAACCGGGTTGTTCTATAAGATGTTCCCTGAGAAGACGCTTGCTCTGTCTGGTGATCCTTGCCACGGCGGAAAACGTAGCAAGGAGCGAGTGACTGTTATGGTGGGCAGCAACATGTCGGGCACCGAGAAGCTTCCGATTCTGGTGATTGGCAAATCTAAAAACCCGAGGTGCTTCAAGGGGATAAGATCTTTGCCAGTTTTGTATGAAGCGAACAAGAAAGCTTGGGTCACCCAACAGCTCTTCGAAGGCTACGTACGCAAGCTGGACCGCAAGTTTGAATTGCAAAAGCGCAAAGTTTTGCTCTTTGTAGACAACTGCGCTGCGCACGGGCACATCTCTAACCTGAAGTCCATTCAGTTGGAGTTTCCACCAGCAAACACAACGAGCATCCTTCAGCCGATGGACCAAGGTGTAATCCGAAATCTAAAGGTCCACTACAGGGCACGCCTGCTCGGACGTATGGTGCTGTGCCTGGACAGTGGCAAGACATACTCGGTGGATTTACTGTCAGCTATCGGTATGCTGTCAGATGCATGGAAGGCGGTAACGCCCGACACCCTTCGCAACTGTTTCCGCCACGCGGGATTCACTCTTGATAGTGAGTCGGCCGTCGAAACCGAAGACCCGTGCCGGATGCACAGTCTATCAGCACAGAGAACTTGATTGCCGATCTGCGCGATGGCGGTCATGCAGTTCCCCCTGCCGTGACATTTGACAAGTTCACGGACGTGGACAGTGCGCTCGACGTGTGTGCTGACTTGACGGACGAAGAGATCGTTCGCCAGGCCCTCAAGCCAAACAGCGAATCTGACTCCGAGGACGACGCGCCGGCCATCGTACGGCCGTCCAACGCGGAACTCACCCAAGCGCTTATGGTACTTTCGTCTGTATTCAGTGACAGAACGACTCTCGCTGAAATGCAAAACGATCTGATCACCCGAAGGCGAAACACCGTCCAGCAAACCATCGACCGGTTTCTCGAGCGACTTGGTATGTAAAGTGCCAATAAAGGCATTTTTTTGGCAGATTTCACTTTTTCGGACTGCGCGATTATTCGGACGTTTGCGCGATCCCCGTCGAGTCCGAAATATCGGTCGGCGACTGTATTTATAAAATATTTTGGCTACAAGTTGAAAAAGGGCTATTGACACGGCCTGCCGATTTCCAGCCAAATCGAAGACTATAAACAAATCGGCGGAGTTCGCCTTTAAAGGGATACTTCAACGAAATTTGAAATATTCCCGTCGTGTTCAAAAATAGGTTGAATATGATCCCCAATATCCGTAAATGACAATCGCACGTTTGTATTTTGATCCTGGTGGCTGTATTTTTCGTTATAAACGGCCCACTCTGGCAAGCGCTCGGAGAAGGCCCAGCTTAGGGCACGTGACATCCAACGCAATCGTGACGTAGGTCGTCTCCAAGACGAGCAAAGCTACGGCGAGGCTGACGTCGAGAGGATGGCCTAGTCGTTCCAGCCACCGAAGCGGCTGCTTTTGTACGAATTTTGAGTGACGGGTTAATCTTCTATAATCTTGTAGGGGGACAATAGCGACTTCTGCGACACACAAAACGGATTCTCGGGAAGAGGGAGTTCCTCCTTCCCCCTTCTCTCGTTGTGGCCGGAGGCGAGACGACCTCCGTCACTAGCTGTCAAGGTTCCTAGACGAGCAATACAAACGAGGCGTTAGCGACATCCACCAGGTGCTCTTTGCTAATCGTTTAATTCGTTTTAAAATTCCTTTTCGAGACTTTTTTAACAAGATATTGGTATGTTCCATGTGATACTGCTCTTTTGAACACATACAGACCAAAAAATGAGCGCTGAAATTTCGTTGTAGTGTCCCTTTAAAAGTCGACGAACAACATGTCGAAGCATCTGCTCCCTAGTTAGATCTGCGTGTGAAAACCCTCCAAATTCATCATGGACATTTTGGGGAATTCTTCGGGTTGGTAAAAGTGTGTCAAGTCTGCTCTGCAGGATTCCTGCAGGGCAGACTTGACAACTGTGGCTTCCAAATTGAAAGCCACAGTTGTAAGACCGAGTCGACCCACGTCCCGACCAACGCAGAAATTCTCCGCGGCAGTCTCGGCGCGTCCAAAGCGAAGTGCGCCCCCGAAAAGGACTGGTGTCCCACCCGCACCAGCTGGGGGCTGCCGTCCCGCAGCGTGAGCAGCAAGCGGACGTGGGGAGGCAGCCGGGCGGGCAGCCAGTCCCAGTCGCCCTCCAGCTGGTCCAGCCCGTCCAGCACCAGCACCAGTGGCCGCTCCGAGCGGCCGAGCAGGCTCCCCAGCAGGGCCCGGCGGTCCGCTCCGCTCCGCGACGCCTCGGCCGGGTGCACGCCGCTCAGGGCACACACGTGCTCGCAGAGCGAGCACAGCAGCCGGTCAGGCGAAGCCGGCACGGCACCCACAAATCGGGCCACCACGGGCGCGCCGGGCAGCCAGTCCGCGCACAGGGTGGCCGCCCGGGCCACCAGGGCGCTCTTGCCTACTCCGGAGGGCCCGTGGACCACCAAGGGCCGTCCGCCCCCCGATCGCACGTAGCGCTCCAGCCGGGACAGGGACTCGGTGCGGCCGACGAAGCCTTGTGCCAGACCCCGTGCCCAGGCCCCCTGCTGACACAACTCCAGGGCCAGGGCCCGCTCGAGGCCCCGCATGGACGCCCCGCCTCCTGGGCGGCGTCTGCTTCCGCCGCCCCATCCACCAGCGCCCCCAGGGCACGCTCCAACAGGGAGCCCACCTCTGCCAGGTACGAGGCCTCTTCGGCCTCCCCCAGCGGGCTCGAACCACCAGCTTGTGGGCCTCAGGCAGCCGGTCTTCCAGCTCCCCGCGCAGGGCCCCAAACCTGGGCACATGGGGCACCCCGTTCGTCGTCAGACCAGCTCACAGCCCAAATTGGCTCCCGTATTGAACGTTCCTCACCGAGCAAATCCAGGGCCCCGATTGGCCTATTTCAATGTCCCGCTCTCTCACAGGCAGAAGACCCCTTCCGCACTCCTTGACGGCTCGTGACAGTGAACCAAGCAGCGCTGACGGCAACAACATCTCCTAGGCGGCATCCACGTAAATGAGCCCCCCTCCTCTCTTTACAACATAAACCAGGTTAACGCATCACAAAGACCGCTGCCGCCGCCATGCGTGTCCAGTCGCCAGCGGGTGCGCATTTGTCACGTGCTTCAAAGAGGCCAATCGGGCCCCGCATTCGCCCCATGACTTTACTCTATACACGTTCCGGGCTCAACGTCTCCAAACACCAGTGAGAGTTCCGAATCGCTCCTAAATAAAAACCCGTCTCGCAACATAAATATGCCGCTACCTTTTAGCTTTTTTGGCAAATATTAACTTTGTAGCCTACGTGGCCTATCCGGACACTTACAAAAATATTTTTGCGAGTTCCGTGTCTCTTTCAAAAAACAAAGAAATGAAAAAACTATTTTTTTTTTCTGAGAGGCCTAGATGGAACATTCTTTTTAAAAAGAACTTTAACGACAAAAATGTTTTTTTTTAAAATAATTATGTTGCGAGACGCAATTTAGATGGCGAAGGTGGAGGTCGCAGCACGCTAAGCCCCGCCCCGTGCTGAAACCGTGCTTGCATCATTCTTTGGCTGGAGAGATGACTGATGTAAAATTACATCTCCGTGCCGTAATAGTATTTAATCAACAATTTCTTTATGTTTGAGAGACAAATAATCTAGATAGAGTCATTATTGTTTTCAAACGTATCCCGAGATTGCCTTCTTCACTTTGTTTTGAAATGACAACATGGCTGCCAGCGTCTGCGGAGTGCGCGACGAGCGTTGAGCTCGTCTATTTTTAGGAGTCGTTTTGCGTACACCAAGGTGCTGAGAGGAAAATCTCCTCAACTGACCATGTTTGAACAGCTGTTGCAAGCATGCACCTTCTTAAGCGCTGTGCGGGTGCTTGTTTTCATAGCAGGACTGGCCTAAGCCTAGCGCCTCATGCCATCTATGTTGCTTGATCTGGCTCACTTGTTAATTTGTGCGTGTTGATGCTGAATTAAGATGTTGGTTCCCGTAAAAGCGGCCCTGGTGCTCCATGAATTGTGCAACTGTCGTGACTGCCACCATCGTTTGTGGTTCTCCTCAGGGCCACTGCCTTTCGGAGTACCACGCTCGCGGCAAGACGCTCTATCGCGAAGCGAGTTCGTACTCGCGTGGCATGCTGCTCGTTGAGCGCAATCAGACACCAGTCATGTTGGTCACGGTGAGAATCTCTGTTTATTTACAATACAAAACAAATAACAAGAAGACAGCAGCTATCAGCTGGTGAACGCCGTCGATGTGGAGATCGCCCACGGCCGAACGGTCGTTCACAAAGATACAAAGGACGGGGTAAACGCTCACTGGTGCACCGGACGGTTCCCCGTTGTCGCCGCTGCCGAATCCCAGGAAGAAGAGAGCCGAGATCCAGCTGTCCGCTGGTTTCAAGATAACCGCGGGGGTGAAGTGCCCAATCAAGGAGCGACACGTCGATCTCCTTTCTGCGGGAGTTTGTTACGGAAATCGCCCCAAAGGGGGAGAGGAGGAAGCCACTCACAGTGGTAAGCAGCGCCACCTCTCGCTACGTCAGCGCGGCTACCATGGCGCACCAAAACGCTGACGCGACAGAATGTTGAGGGATCACAATCCCCACAGGTTTCGATACCGAGAAGGTACCTACGCAGGTATGAAATTGCCAGCCATTTGGCTGGAGGCAATCGGGCGTTCACCTCGCACGAAGTTTGTCTAGGTATGTTCCCGTCATTTCGCTTCGAAAGGCAAGCAGCTCTCAAGTTTTGCAGCGTACCTGGCCTGCCAAAGCTAATATTTTTAGGTTGCGCTTTGGTTGTGTGCCAGAAAACTCCAGAAAAACTTCTTTTTTTTTTTGCACTGCATTTTTGAGCAAGGTTGGTGACATTTTACTTGCAAACACCATGGGAAAAAAAAAGGACGGAAAATATTAGTTTTGTTGCACTCTTAGATAAATAAGGTATTAAATCCTGACAAAAAAATTCAGATCCAAATTCTAGATCAAAAGATACCATGTGCAGAACGTGTGTTGTGACAAAATAATTAATTCTGAGGGAACAGGAAAGGCTTTTCAAAACATGCTTGCAAACAGCCGGGATATGTAACAGTGAATCGATGAAACTACATAAATGTGCACTTCCCGAGTGTAGTACGTACTTAGAAAATATGTCGTTTGTAACTTATTCACCTTGAGATCGAACCTAGTTGCCACCATGCGGCCGAAATTGGAAACATGTGAAAGCGGGGATACCGCCGTGCGTCGTCTGCTACGTGCGCACGCTGAGAAGCATGGATCTGGACGACGTAAGCGCATTTCTGGCTGAGCTGCGCCCTGCCTATGAAATGCTTGTTTCTGTTGTCGTTTCTTCTCAATAAAAATTGTGTTGCGTCGTTTCACATGCATGAAAATTCAGCAAAGCAATAGACCCTTTCCGAAATTCAGTCTGGCCACTTTGATCACTATCATCATCTGTGGAACGGCATCTGCGCCATACCAATGGCGGCCTTCTAGTGACGATAAAGGAAGACGTTGAAGATTCTCCTAAGCGAATGATGCGAGGCCTGTATATTCGGGGGGTCAGCACGACGCGACGTAGGAATGGAACACAAGAGCTACGTAAGCGTTTATTTCTAATAACTCAGATTCAGTCAATCTGTCGGCGGCACACAATTGGCTTTAAAGCTTTTTGGTGTATAGAATTTTCTCGAGGCATCTGAGTGGGTTGGAGCTTTGTTCTGATTGCAGGTTCTTGGTCACCATTGTAACTATGTAACAAAATATCACAGATGAAAACTAAAATATTGCTTAATACTTCTTGCCTTTTGACTGTAGGCTATATATCACAGGTGAAAAAAAAATATTGACTCAATGCTTTTTGCATTTCTTTTTCAGTTCGTCCAGCTCGTAAAGAGTGCGTGACAAAGTAGCATTGGCTTCAGCTAACATAGTTTGGCCACCTTCTACTTTTTCCAAGCTTTGAATTGCAGAGGACGCAAAATGCATCAGTTTTGTGAGTCCCCTTTGCACTAGAGACTAATTAAATCATTATTTGAGTCCACCTCACTGAGTACTGAGTCTTTAAACTTGGTGCTTCGCTCTAGAAAAAAAGGAACAAAATTACAATTTTAAACAAACCATGAAAATACGCCAAAACTTTTTTGCCATGATCTACAAACTTTAAAGTTACCGCGGTGAATATGTATTTACACAATTGTAAGTCGACCTGTTTTTCGTGATCGTGATAAATATACTCAAGGCGTCCGAAACTGAAAGTGATCAAGAAAGAACTCCCACTGAACAATTCCTCGCGTGCCGTTGACTTGCGAAAGTGACGGTGCAGATAGAAGTTCATCTCCGCCATTGATATGGCAAAACCTAAACTGCTTTACGGACCACCAGATGGCACTGAATTTCGGAAAGGGTCTATTAAGTCGTATGCTATCATAATGTTAGTATTGTGGTTTGTAGAGCCCCTGGTCCCACATATTTTTGTTATCTCGCACAATCAATAGCTTTCATATAACATAGAATGTTGATTGGATTAATTAAAAAAATAATCCGTCTGATCGCCACCCTTTAATAACCAATCAATTGTAAATCCGTTAGTTGATATGTCTACAGTCATATTGTGTGAAAGACGTTAAGACTACAATTTTTTTAAAACTATTTTTACTATGTCCTAAATGGCATATTGCAGTCCAATTTTAAACTTCACATTGTGACGCCTTCAGAATTATGAACACAGGAGCCTTTTGAAGTGTAGTAATTTTGAAGCATAAAACATACAGAAACATAAAGAATGTTTCTGTATATGAGAATATTTCTTTATCTTCCTCTACTGTGCGACTTGAGACGTACGTTGGTCATTTTGAGTACTAACGCAGTGCTTCTCAAGCACTCATGTTTCATAGGGGACCCCATCTATCTACCCGGGGGCTATTGAACGATTGCAATGACGAAAGAATAAATGAAGAAAACTAAATGCTTGCAAACCAAGTTTGAAGCTCGGCGCCCATGGTTTGGTCTATTTAGCTTCATGGGACAGCCACCGATCATTGAACCCCGAGAAGGCCTTTGGGGACCCCAAAGAATCATGGACCCCCATTTGAGAACCACTGTACTAAAGTCTTTCCCCCATCAAAAGCTGCAAACAACATCAGTCGAAAATTTTTCCGTCTTAAGGATAAAATGTCCCATCCAATTAAATGTTTCATCTGCATTACACTCACATTTCAACTATACTTACCCGATACAAATCTTCTGCACGGTTTTGGAGTTTTTCTAACTCGTATACGAGGCACTTTTGATGCGGATATTGCAGAACACACACATATTCAATTGTAGGTCTTACCAAACAGCAACAAGCAGTTTCCTTTTTTCTGGAGCCCCACGTAAGATTCGAATGAGAAAGTTTAAAGTTTGGCCAGCATTTTTTGTAGTCTGGGTGACGCAAAGTTTGGAGCTTCACAGATCTAGAGCAGGTCCAAGAAAAGATGATAGTATTCCTACAGACCCTAGAGCTGGCATTAGTAAACTCTTGGCAGCTTTAGAGGCAAAGGAAGCAAAAAAAGTGCAAAAAGCGGTGCACTGCCAAAACGTGTGGACGCTTGTCAAAAAAGGCGTCCGTTTCCAGCGGGGACACAAACTGACCGTGCCAAGAGTACGGCTTTCCTACGTTCCTTTCTTGTTTTCGGGAGGCTGGGGACTGAGAACAACAGCAGAGGCCTCGACGACAGCCAGCAGAGTGTGCGAGTGGCTATGTCATGCCATAGCCTCCTCTATACTGACAAAGCCTGGCAGATCGCCACGAGAAGCGGTCGCCGAAATGGAAAAGATGGGGAGGCAGACGACGGATGAAAGGAGAGCCACGTGACTAGCGCCCCATTGCGGCGAGAAGCCGAAACACATTTCTCCCGAGCAAACAAGTGTGTTTCGGGTCCTCACCGCTGCAAAAGCTGTGCGCCGACGTCTAGGTTCCCGAGAAATTGTTCTTTCAGGGGTGAGACATGTGAAACAAGTTTTGGAGCAATTTTCGCAGCAGACAAATTTGGATTTTGGAGCAGCTTAGGAGCACAAAATTCTCATTTTGGAGCAGCAGTTTACGCATCTTGGAGCAACTTCAGAGCAGTAAAGTCTACAGTTTGGAGCAGATTAGGAGCAGAAAATGTTAGAGCAGCTTATCAGCAACTGAAATCATAAAAAATATGATTTAAATCACATAAATCTGATTTTTCTCTCATAATCGTTATTTTTTTCTACCCTGGTTCCAATAAGTCATCAGTGCTGATTCGCA
Source organism: Ixodes ricinus (assembly GCA_037355805.1). NCBI lineage: Eukaryota > Metazoa > Arthropoda > Arachnida > Ixodida > Ixodidae > Ixodes > Ixodes ricinus. The sequence continues at coordinate 24,505 of JAZHYW010034086.1, read as the reverse complement.
CCAAGATAAAATATATATATATCTAAAAAGAACGGAAAAGGCACACGCGAGTCCAATGCGCATAGATGAGGACAAGAAACACAGGCTTGCTGCAAAGTTAGGTGGGCACCAGGTACCTCAAGCTTATACGAACTGGTGCCAAAGCACAATTGTAGCGCAAAACTTTTTAAAGCGGTGATTCTAGAGCATGAACAGGGAAGCACGGCTTACTACAACCAGACATCAATCGGATGCTTGTAGAAAGCATGTGCAGACAGCGGCGTAGACTTTCCATTTTCCCGGAGGGGCAGGTTGAGAAGTTCTCCGAGAGGGGGGGGGGGAAGGGGAGGGGGGCTGCGCATTATTTTTTGCCAGAACTGGAGATTGAAGCTAACGAAAGCACGCTGGGATTCCATTTCCCATGTATTTTCTCAATAAAGGCTATGTGGGCGTTATTTTGTTTACATGCCACTACTAGAAGCTCGTTACATGGCACGTAAACAGCGTCTCAATAAGGATCATGGCCCGGGCCCGGGGGGCTCTGCCCCCCTGGATCTCACCAGGGGGCACGAGCCCCGACGCCCCCGAAGTCTACGCCTATGTGTGCAGATAGAAAAACTCCACACGAAAGTGAGTCACAAGGTAAATAGTGAATTGGTAGAAAAACTATGAGCAGCACATGCACGCTAAATACGGGTGTGTGACAGATTCATTCGATTGTTCATGCACTGGAAGCATGTGTGTGATAACCATAAGTACTCACGGCGACGGCGCCGTCCATTTTGATGAAATTACGGCACTTTAAAGAAAAGGTTTACTTCCAAAACGAAAGAAATACTTAGGTTTGCTCATCTTGATAGCCTGTGCGTCGTACCTCCCGCGGCCAGACAGCGAGACCGCATGACAGCGCACCAGTAGAGGCTCAAGTGAGGGTGGGTGCAATTGCTAGATCGGGGATCACGGGATATAACCGCCATTTAATTGCTAAATTTTGCTGGGAGTCTACGGGGCAAAGGGTCGTTTTATTTCTAACTCAGGTCATAAGAGCCCATCAATGTGCTTGAATAATTTATGCAAGGTATAAATGATTACTTTTCTATAGCCACCAGTATTGTCCCGATAGGTTAAGTATTTGTTTAACGCGAAAATGGTAAATTCCGCCACCTAGGACGTTGCTGCTTGTCTGGCAACCCTGCTTTAAGGCTGCGCCAAGGCGTTCGTTGCTTGCAATGGGAGGCGAGGGGAGGAAAGGCGAGGGAGCAACAGAGTTGCAACAGAGCGGACATCTGCTCTCGTGCAGGCAACATTGGCGCATATCCTTTTCTAATCCTCTCCCTCAGGCGCCGCCATTAAATTGCAAACGCTCTCCAGGTTTTGAGTTGCACCCACCCTCACTAGAGCTAAAGCTCCCTAGCAGTCACAAATGACAGCGTAAAGTAGTAGGAAAAATCGGAAAAAGATCTCGTATCATAGGTATAGAAGGGTACTGCAGCTGAAATCTTCGAATCCGGCGGTTGCTTGTGCCACCCTGTACCCGTGCCGTGTACTTTCCTACGACGAGATTGAATGCTGCCAACCAAGCTCTCGTTTCCTGCTAAATCTATCGTCGCTAAAACTTTTTTTAGTTTTTGAGTTACTTTTGGCCTAGTGTGGCACAATTTCGACCGATTTCGCGTTTTTGGTGCAACTAGGCGCAGAAAATTGGGTTTGTATCAAAATGGCACAATTGGCACAGATGTCACACCAGAGTTAATAAACAGAACCTAAAAGGGGTGCCTGTTCGGCATTGAGTGAACACTGAAGGTTTAATGTAAAAGTTATTTGTCAAAAGGAAAAAGGTCATTTCATGGTCCCTTTAAAAAGCCCCTGAATGAATTTTTTTTTTTTTAACAGTCTGTTTGGGACACACGTGTCAAAAAACTAATTTTATGCAAAAAAAAAAAAAGTTGGAGCAATATTGACAGTGCGAGATTTATTTTAAATTCGGCGTTGACGTCACAGAATGGTCACAGACTCTTTCCACCTCAACAAGGTGGTCATACTCTCTCTTTACCTCAAGCCAATCCACCTCTCCTCCATACGCCCAAATGTTGAGAGAGAAAACAAGTGGAAAGGAGATGACTACCAACTAAATCGCGTCTTGCGCCGTCAATATTGCTCAAAAAAATTTTTTTTTAATAAAGTTTATTTTTTGACACACGTGGTCCCCCCCCCCTCCTTTCCGCTCCCCCCAGACTGTTTAAAAAAAAACTTTTTGTTTTCTTTTCAGGGGCCCTATAAGATTTTTTAGCATGTTTGAGTTCACGTTAATTGCCGTTTATTTTAGGCTTCTGCCGACTTGTGTAATTTGATTGCCGTATAATTGCGTGGACCAAAATGGAAATGCGTGGAATACGTAGACCAAAATATTTCAATACAGATGATTTTAAAAAATGTTAGCGTAGTAGCCACACTCCTTTTTCGAGGCGCACCGACCGCAGGGTGGTGCACGCTCTGCGTCTTCGCCGTCTCCGCCATCCTTACCCGCCACGTTCGTGCCTCTGCTCCCGCTTTTCGGCATATTTTGAAGCGCAGATAAGAAAGATTACAGGAGTAAAGCTTCAGAAAGCTGTCCTTTTTATGGCTTTCGTATCATCCACGGTCGCTTTCTGCCCACATGACAATAGCTGCTGTGAAATTGGGCACTTGGGTTTACGAACGTCGCCATCAGGCTACATGAAAGTTTTATGAGGGCAGTGGGCCAGTACTTTCGAACTGCCACTTATGCCCTGGAGTGTGGCAGACATACAACGGGCCGCAAATACGGTGTCGACAAGATCTGCGTACAGCGCCGAAAAAAGCATCCAGACCGGGGCAGGCTCGCTGGTACGCCGCTACAAAGGAAAATCGTGATGTTCAACCCTGAGACTGGGAGGGAAGCTTGAAGAATATTAGAAGCGTTGTATGAAATAAATTTTGTTAGCTGAGTTTGAGATGCTTGTCTGTCACCTCACTTCTAATATATCTTCCTTCCCAGTCTCGGGTTTAAACATTCACGATTGTAAGTCAACCCCCTCACAATGCACGTCAGCAAAAGAAAAAAAAAAAAAAAGTTATACTTTGGGGATGCATTGCATGGCGAACATATGAGAATGGAAGATGTCTCTTTCGAAAGCCTGGCCTCCAGGGTGCGCTCGATGCCTTCTGGCGTGCTTTGGCTGCGCATGCACGCGTGCACGAGATGCCCAATCGCTATCCAAACTGCTCCCTGTCGTTCTCACTCTGTCTGCGACTACCATTCGTCTGCACTTGTGCTGTCCTTCCCGTCATTATCACAGCTACCTTCTCAAAGCACGTCGTCGTCCAAAGAAATCTCACACTTGGCAAATGACCGCATCAACCGCATCTTCTGCGACGTACGTTGCAAGCCCGACCTCTAACTCCAGAAAGCATTCAGACCTTATCCAGACTTTGACCCGTGGAAGCCTCTTAGTTCGCTGTCACGGTTAAGATCCTGCGCCGTTGCAGACACCACTGGAGCACCACCCACTCTGACCGGTCGAACTTGCATCCAGCTGCGCAGTTGTTCGTTGCTTTTGGAAAAATGGCCATACAAAAACGTAAACTGCCCGGATGACGCCTGTCACTAGAGAGGAACGTAGTTGGCACTCCAGCATGATCTCGACACTCGATCAAACAACGTGCGACCGTGAATCGTGCGAAAAGAAGTAGCAGGAAGTGAGGCTGTTCCAGCGACCATTCCGGAGTGGCTCTTACGTCAACTGCCGCCAGCCCCAGGAGTCGAGCGTGCCATGCACCGTTCACCACCGTACATTTGGACTGATTTGCGAATTGCTATCAATGGTACTAACTCGTGCAGAGAAAAAAAAAAAAAAAGCTCTTGCAGAATGAGTGCACAGAATGGCGCAATGCTACAGGTACATCCGGCTGAACTCGTAGTAAGCCGAGGTGATCTTGATATCACAATTGTTTCATTTTTGTCGGCGGTGAAATGCTTTGGTCCAATTATAAATCGACCCTCCCCCCACTTGAGATTTTCTAAAATTTAAAAATGGGTCAACCTACATTCATGTAAATATGCTACGCACCTGTACGTTGACCATTTTTTTGCTACAAATGTGCTAATCACACTTGTCCAGAACACGGGAGCATGTGGCTTTCAGCGCTCGACTGGTGCCATTGGCAGAAACTTAGTCAGGAGGGGCAACGTGGACCAGCCTGCTCGATCGGGGGAACACGGGGCGCTGCTATCATGCTCCTCTCGTCAAAGCTCTACCAATAGAAAATAAAGCCCCAGGGTTTATCAACAATGTCACCATTGAGAGAGACTCCAATGCTACGCCTTTAGAATTAGGTATTCGCCACAACTCTTATCAAGCCGGCGTCGAGCGAGTCGAGCATGTCGGCGGCCACCGATGGAGCGGAGTGTTCCACCTTGCCCCAGGTCACTGTTGCCGCGAATGCCACCAGTCGAGCGCTTGAAAGAGAAGCCGTGCATTCTCGCATTACGGACAGGTGTGATTAGCACAAGACGCCAGCACAAAAAGTGCACTTTCTTCCAAATGCGGCCCAACGCAGCGAGGTGCCCGGAAGGCTCACCTGCGGGCCCCGTCGTCGTCGGCAGGCGGGGCCCCGTCCGGGCGTGGCCTGTGCGTCCATCGCCGCTCCAGCCACACGCAATCCTGGGGCCGCTGGGCCGGACAGAGCACCGCCGCCCGCACCTCCTCCTCCAGCACTGCCCGAGGCAGCAGGGGTCAGTGGTGCCAATCAGTTCATCCAACTACCTTTCATCGCCGTTTCATCTAAAAGGTCTCATCGACACACCCAGCAACATTTCGTCCAAAGCGCCGCAGACACCCTTGGCGGTTCCCATGAGATTATATTAAAGTTTTCCCGAGCGAGGGGTGTCTAGGATTAAGGCTCGCAAATTTCTCTTTGCCATACTTCAGTTCCGGCATGCATCCAACGAGCAAACTCATGTGTCCACCAGACAAGTTTCCACAAAACATTGCAGTGTTGATGAAACGTGCATCCATGAAACATGTATTTATGAAAGGTGTTTCCACCAAACTCTCGGGGCGAGCGCTCGAACGAGGGCAGCCTCACCGGACGTCAGGTAGAGGGCCCGCTGGAGGGGCGAGAGGGCCTCCCGCAGGGCCGCCTCCAAGGGGGCCGCATCCCCCACAGGGTCCCGCAGTCGCTGGCCGCCTCTTCCGTCCGGCACGTACCACTCGGCCAGGCCAGCCGCCAGTTTACCAGGCAGCCATGGGGGCAGCGTCTGGGGCAGCCCGCCCTCCAGCCGCTCAGGCAGCAGCACCTGTAGCAGCCGAGTGGGACCTGCTCACCGAGTACCGACCAAAGCCAGGGCCCTGATTGGCCCATTTAAAAGTCCCGCTCTTTCGCAAGCAGACCATCCCTTTTGTGCTCCTTGTTTCAGCCGGCTCGTGAGAGGAAACCAAGCAGCAATGACGGAGTGATGCACCACGGGCCGTAAGCCAGCAAATTTCCGAGGCAGCATCCATGTATGCGTCAAGCCTCTCCCCTCTCTCTAACCAGGGGGAACAGTCACAAGAGAAGGCTGCGGGCACACATTTGTCACGTGCTTCGAGAAAGGCTAATTGGGGGCCCCGGTTTCACCCCCATGCTTGTACTCCGTCAGGAAACAACTAGTACAGGGTGTCCCAAGTGGACCTTCCGCTGTTAAACGAGCCAGAAAAATTGCCCCTCGCATGTAGAAAGCTCGAACTTTCACCGAACGTGCACCGAGCAGGTCAGTTTAACCGTCTGAAATTTCAACATCAAGTACTCTTCCTATAAAATATGAGAGCAAAAACTTGCCCAAGTCAAGGTTGGGCGCATTCCCAGACGACCGAGTTTGTGACGCTATTTACTTGTGGCGCCATCTCCCGATAGGTGCAGCAAGCAGACGACGCACTCTGTTGTCTGCTGTGGGTTACATCATGGCTAATGGTCGAAAGAAAACAAAGAGTGGCGGCAAGTTGCGCTGGAAGTCCACCGGAAACGAAAATGCCGGCCCCCTGGCAGACAAATCCAACACACCTCCCCACAAGCTAAAGGTTCATTCGGACTGGTGCTCTACGTGCACGAACAGGGCGTCCTGGTGGGGCAGGATTAGTTCCGGGTATCCCATCTAGATTCTCCACTGTTACACTGCGAACATGCTAGGATACGGTGGACAATCAGTTCACGACTCGCGAAGGGTCAAGTTCTGACGTTGAGGGCACAACTGATCTATGTGGCATGTTATTGAGCAATGATGGGACTATACTAAAGCCATACGGTTTCCCAATACCCTGGCGATGACTCTTGGCACCAACGTTCACCAATTCCAAAGTTCTTTGCAAACACCAAATTGCTTTCTTTCATCAACGCATCCTTAGCCATTCTCATGGCTCTCTCCGCAAGACCATTCGATTGTGGATGGTGAAATGCAGATCTTGGGTGCCAGATTCCATTTCGGGATATAATTTCGGTAAACTGTGATCAGGTAAATGATGTTCCATTGCTGGACACGAGACAAACAGGGAGTCAAAAACAGCCAAGGAGATTTCTCAGGTGCTTAGCTGTAGCTGCTGAAATTGCTGCCGGAGTCGGTAGTGCTTCAATCCAGCCAAAGTAACTGTCAACCATGATGAGCACCATGGTACCCTCAATAGGTTCAGCGTAATTCACATAAACTCTTCTCCAAGGTGCAGTGGTCGCAGGTCAAGCTCGCGGTTCTCCCACCGGTGGCATTGGTGCAGCCTGTTGACGTACTATACAAGTTTGCAGGGCATCTTCAATTGCTTGATCAATATCTGGTCACCAGAGTACTGACCGTGCGAGTGTTTCCGTCGCGGTGATACTTATGTGTGTGCCATGAAGCTCTTGAAGGAAAGTGTCTCGTGCCTCCTCAGGGATGACCACTCCTCCCCCTACGGATGAGAAAAGCATCCAGGGAGAAAGCTATCTCTCTGCAGCCAGAAGGGTTAAAGGACTGGATCTTTCAGTTTCCTTGGCCAGCCTTTCCCGATTGTCTCTCGAAGCACTACTAGAACAGGATCTTTAGTTGTAGGTCTTCCAGCCGCTTCCTGGAAACAGGACCGGTGTCCATCCATGGCTTACACTCCATGCAAGCTGCTCTTTCCGGCTGCTTCTGTCTGGGCTTGTTGTGTGGGAGTGGCAAACGACTCAATGCATTTTGGTTTCCTTGACCAGGCTTGTACTGGATGTTGTAGTCGTATGCTCCTAGTGTGAATGCACAACGCTGTATTCTGTCAAGTGCGGTGGTTGGAGTGGCTCTGCTTTCTTTGTCCTACCAAGGGCTCATGGTCCGTTTTAAGTGTCTACCCAGCAGGTAGTCACCAAACTTGGTTACTCCAAATATGAGTGCTAAAGCCTCTTTCTCCAGTTGCTAGTAATTTTTCTCTGCGCTGTTATGGGACAACACTGCCCAACTCTCTCCGGGGATCCGTCCAGTCATGGGCACGTTACCAGTAAAAAGTAAAAGTGTTACAGTTACAGTTACCTAGGGGGAAAAAGTAACTCTGTTACAGTTACAGGTTTCAAAAAGTAACGTGTTACAGTTACTTCAAATGCAGTAACGCCGTTACTTTCTCGTTACAGTACAAAAATTGGAAACAAGGAATCACAAACCAAAACAATATTATTTTATTTGTTACACTATAGTGAGAAGAAAGGTAAACTGAGAAATTAGACAAATTTAAACCCGAAGGGTGTTTCTTTTGCATCATTCGCCATTTCACCATTTTGATGTGCAAAATTTATTTGCAATAATTGTTATAACTTAGAATGAACCGTTTTTCAAAATTGTCATTGGCCCGCGTCAGTGAAAGTTTTGGTTTATTTTTCACTTCAAAACGAATGAGCACAGAGATGGTCACATAATTACCATATGGGATATATTCGGAAGCAGGCCAAAGCAAAGCAGGTCAAACAGCTTCCAAAGAATAAAGGGAGAAAGGAGACAATTAGCTGCTGGTGCTTTATGAGTGTACGACGACCACCGCGGCGTCAATGTCCGAAACACCAACTGTGGAAGTCGTGTTCACTCGAGCGGCTCGAAGAGAATGAACAAGTTAAACAAGCGCCGGCTTTCTGCACAATATGGGGACGGCTTCCTTAAAAACTAATAGGGACGAGGAAATGGCGAACTGCTGGGTGTAAAAACGACAGCTCGGATATGTCCCAGACACAGCCCATACGGAATACTCGAGGACATCGCACGACCACCGACACCCGCAGATGGTCCCCACGAGAGAAGAGTGAGCCAAAGTCAGTGAAACAGACATTGTTCGCCGCCCCTACCACTGCGGGCGCCGCTTTCTTTATCTCCCAATTTCGTGATTCTTCTTTTTTTTTTTTTTTGTCAGCGAGGAGTTTGGAGAAAATACTTTAAGATGGCAATTTCTCCATGTCCGCTGCAGTGGGTTCTAATTTATATAGTAAAAAAAAAGTAACTGTAACGGCGTAAACAGTTAGAGATACCCAATAAAAAAGTAACAGTGCTACAGTTACAAGTTACCAGCATTAAAGAGTAACGCGTTACAGCAAAGATTTACCGGAAAAAGTAACTAGTTACCGGTAACACGTTACTAGTAACTAGTTACTGCCCAAGACTGGATCCATCACATTCTATACTCTGTTTCACCTCGCGTTGTACCGCAGGAAAGGCTAGAAGCGCGAGCTCCTAGCTCTATGGCACACCTCGGCGGCACAAGCTCTCGTGCACCAAGGGCAGCTGCCAACGCTATGAGCTCGCGCTTCGAGCCTTCGCTGCGGTACAACATAAGGTGAAACGGAGTATAGCGGGGGCGTAACCGGGGGGAAAGGGGGGGGGCCTTATGGGGCTTCAGCTTCACCCCCTGAAATCCAGCTGACCCTATAATATACACATGCCTTTTGAACCCCACTCCCCCTCTCCGCTCCCCAAGTCATGAACATCCCGGCCACCTCAGCCCCGTCCCTTCCCCCCAAAAAAAAACTTCCTGCTACGCCACTGCATTCTAGGATCAGTTCCTGAGTGGGGTCGTAGTGCACCCGAAGACATGACTGCAGCGGCATTTGTTTTGCCCTGTGGAATGCGAGATCTTCTTCGGGTCCCCATCTCCACTTGACTTTCTGTCGGAGACGGTTGTAGAGTGGAGCTATGCTTTGTTTCACCTTAAGTCCAGACGCAGACGATGCTACAAGCTGATGGGACCCATCAGACAGCGTCAAATCATGTTCTGAACCAATTGGAAACCGAAGAGGCCTAGGAACTTGCCATTTTGATGCTGCTTGGCTGGATCCGAAGCCGCACTGCGGGAAGCAACCGCCGCTTCTTCAGGAGCTCCGGAGGCACGGCTGGCGTGGGTGTGAAATGGCGTGCTGCGGCGTGCGGAGCAGGGAGGATATAGTGCGACGACACGACGCCCATACGCCGTCGTCTCGCATTTTGTATCCTGTTTTTCTTTATGCCTTCAGCAGAACACAGTAGCCGATGGAAACGTCGTACCGGTGACAGCCGTAGCTGCGCGCTGATGTCTGGTCCGAAGTGCACGGGTGTGCCGGTCGAGTATCACTCCGCGAGCGCCGCAGACGCGAGCTACGCAATCATCCTCCATGTCGTCTGCTTCCCAGACCTTTGGAAACATGTTTTAAAACATTGTTCGCGTTATAAAACAATGCGATTATACTGCACCCAGTGGCTACACATAATGTTCAATAACCAAGGAACCTTCCAGTTCATTAAATTTTATATGTAGGATGTATATTTCGCAAACGCAAAGCGAGAAACATGCTCCGGCCGAAACTCGGCGCCTGCAAGTTCTCTTTCCCGCATAAAGGTCGGATCCAGCTCGGCGCATTGTCAGAGATGGCCCGGCAAATTCAGGCAATTGATTAATTTGTTCCATCCAATTTTTACTAAGAATTGTTTACACATTTAGAATTGCTCGCTGAGAAGCGCAATACGCATTTTGCGCATTTGGCTCCGCAAAATTAAATATACAAACGGTAGGAATTTATAGCAGGTGTATACCTCAACAAAAAAGAAAGCTTACTAAATTCAGGCAGCAAAAAAAAAAGAAAAACGGGCAAAGCAATAACGGCAAAAGAAAAAGGTAAACAAAGATAAGGCGTTCAAAGTGCAATTGCAAAACCGTTGTTGTCCACACACTCGACTTGCCTAAGACTTTTTTCTTCCTTATTTTATTTTGGGGCTAGAGAGTCGCACAGCATCAACAGTGTTCGGGAAAGGGTGCAGGCTACCGTTGCAACAGCAGGCACTCCCTACTCTCCCTACACACGCACGTCCCCTTCCCCTTGCTTTTGCCATCCTCCACTTTGTTTTTTACGGTACATTGTCTCTCCTTTCCCACAATTGCTCTTTCGCTGCGTATCCCCGTGCGCGTATGCTGGCTTGGCGGTCTGCCAGCCCCGCAATGCGAGCTCGCCGCCGGTGCAATCGGACCACGGGATAAGTGGGTGATCGTGCTTCGTTCGTAAAATTGAGTGTTCCTGGCATGATGTTCGATACTAAAAGACAATGCTCCTATACTATTACATTTGATTTTCGAGGAGATGTTTGAACTGTTTGATATAAACAATCATTCAAGATACCCGAGTGTGATATAACCAGGGTCGACTGTAGACTCCGGACATATACCCGTCTGATGGCTAGGACATTGTCGTCATAGAGGACATCATCATCACAACCGACCTACTGCTAGATATCGATGACCTCATAGCATGGAATAAACTCACTCTGAACAACAACTACGTCTACGTCATGCTACCCACCACATGCAACCTCGGTCAACCTGATCGCTGTGCAGCACGAAGGTAAGAAAGTTTGCGGTCTGGTGGCCAACGAACACGCAAACACACACACCAAATACAATACTGGCAGAAACAACTTTAATACGTGTAGAAACATTACTTGAAAACATTTCACCCGCGGAACTATAATGCTTTCGCATTCCTAGACGTAAGCAGTCTTAAGTGTCTTCGGCGAGTTTATATCTTGTATATCTTTATAAATCTTCCACCATGATTTTGCTTGACCGCGATTGAAACATCACGTGCACCATACATTTTCAGTCATCGAGAGTCACTCCGACGCACTTTTTTTTATTTCCAAATTGGCAACACTGCTTTTCCGACCTAGTGGCATGGCTGCAGTGGGCCTGTGCCAACGTTACTGATTACCTCAGTTGTAGAACTCCAGCGGAAGGGGGTACCCCCCTCACTCACTTCACTCCACCTCCCGTCGTTTGAAGCGGCATCTAGACTTTCGTTTCATAAGTGCGTATTTCATAGAGTACGGTGGAACGCCATCTAGACACTGCGCATTTGAAACATACGTATTGCATAGAATACGAGGGAGGACCCAAAAGAAACCGAACTAATTCGTTTTTAAGCAGAGCTTTTGCAGTACCGCGTTTTGCCGCCAGGAGTTGACAGAGCGAACATTGCTGAGTCATTAGGCCTAACTCCGTCCTCGAAGAAGGTTAGGACTAGTTGCGGCTGGGTTTATAGTGACAAGTGTTTCGTGTGGGCGTCTTTTTTGCAATGTCTGATTTCTGTGAACAGCATGCGGTGGTTAAATTCTGTTTTTTGCTCTGAAAAAGTGGAACAGAAACTATTGAACTGTTAAAAATGGCGTACACCCGACCTTGCCCCGTGCGACTTTTTTTTGTTTCCTAGAATGAAAAGAGAAATGAAAGGAAAGCGTTTTGTTGACGTTGCTGAGGTGAAGAACAAAACGACGGAGGCGCTGTCAAGCATCACAAAAGATGAATTTAAACAATGTTTCGACACATGGATTAAAAGATTAGACAAGTGTATTAGTGCAAGTGGACAGTACTTTGAAGGAGATTGTACTTGAAATGGGAATAAATAAGTGCAAAAAAATTTAGTTCGGTTTCTTTTGGGTACCCCCTCGTACAGTGTAGTTACCATAGCTGCCATCCGGCGCGTCGAACAATGGGAGGCAAGTCGTGGTGAGTGAGAGGGAGGTACTGCTGGTGCAAGCACTGTCTACGAGCAGTTCCGTAACTGACCTAATCTAATAACATTGGCCTGCGCCTTGAATTTAGCGGCTTCTTGGGATTTATTTAACGGGTTTTCGATTTTCGAGTTGGCAACACCGTTTTCCCGGCCTAGTAGCATGGCTGCAGTGGGCCTGCACCAACATTACTAAATCACTCAGTTGGGAAACTCACCCTTGAACCCTGAACCGCTGGCGTCCGCCGAGACCAAACTAAATATGATAGCAGCGCCACCCTTTCGCGACGAGTCAAAACATAAAAGTTGCTTTATATAAATCCTACAAGATGGCGCCACCGGCCGTGGCGCGAATCGACCTGAACCAATATGTGCAGTCGTGCAGTTCCCGAAGTGGACGCTGCGGGAGAAATGGCGGTATTGTGATCACCATTAGTATGGTTCTCTAGTACGGACCGGAGCCACTTTTTCAAAGCAGGCTCTTATGGCAGTTTGCCAACTGAGTGTTCTATACTTCGTTTCAGCTTGGGTCCAGACGCAGCCGATGCTACGAGCGCGAGCATGTGGCCCTAAACAGTTCTCGCACTGCACGAGCGCGCGTGCTTGGCAGGGGCACTGAAAGCCTGGAGCTCGCGCTTGTAGCATCGGCTGCGTCTGGACCCAAGCTGAAACGAAGCATAGTAATGTTGGCCTACTCCTTAAATTTAGTAGTTTCTTGGGATTCTTCTAGGGGTTTTTTGATTTTCAAGTTGGCAACACCGTTTTCCAGCCTAATAATATGGCTGCAGTGGGTCTGCACCTTAAATTTAGCGGTTTCTTGGGATTTCTTTAGCGGGTTTTCAGTTTTCGAGTTGGCAACACTGCTTTTTAACCTAGTGGCATGGCTGCAGTCGGTCTTCGCCTTAAATTTAGCGGTTTCTCGAGGTTCCTTGAGCAGATTTGTGATTTTCAAGTTGGCAACACCGTGCGTACCAGGGCCAGCAGGCGTCCCCGGGCGCGCAGGCGTGCCAGGGTGCTCAGGCAGACCTCGGCCAGCAGGGCCCGGTCGTCCAGGCGCATGCCCCAGTGCAGGTCGGCCAGGCACAGATCGTAGCCCCGCTGCGCCGCCTGGTGCCGCAGGGCCGGGTACACGCGCTCCACCAGCAGCGTGCGCTCCGCCAGGGTGTCCGGCCAGGCCGAGCACACGTACAGGCCCAGCTGGCGGCTGCCCTGCTCCTCCTCCTCCCCTCGCCAAGGCGGCCCAGCAGTGGCGACGCCAGGGACTCCAGGCCGGGGGAACCCTGCGTGCGTCAGCCACCGGGTTGCGTACACTGCTCTCCACACCAAGTAAAACCATAGTGGCGCCCCGGTTTTCAAGCATCTCAGAAATGCGCACCGGCAACTAGACACACACGGCGGCTTTTTTTGTGAGGGAACACACATTCCCCTGGTTTTACGCGGTAGAGAGAGGGGGCTTGGGTTCATTCCATCAACCTCCTGCACAAGTTGCACTCCATTTACAAGTGCAGCCCACCAGGAAGTATAGTGCCCCTCTTTGCACCGGGGTAGGCTGGTGCAGGTAAATCCAACAAGTGTTTCATGCATATACGAATGCCGCCTCGGCGGTGATGCTTGCTCACATCGCCCGTCAGCACTGCTTCGTTTACCTTCACGAGGTGTCTTATCTCAAACGAGTGCGAAAGGGTCAAAGGCGTCTCCTGCCTGAGAAAGAGTGGGACATTCAAATAGGCCAATCAGGGCCCTGGATTCGCTCCATGGTTTTAGTCTGTGAGGAAGTCTCAATACGCGGCCGGGTTGATGGGCTCCGCACCCATCTACCCGGGAACGGTTCCCCCCAATCGCCCGCATATGGGCCAAACCAAGGTTTATTCCGAACCTCCCGGGCCCAACAAAATATTCGCTACATTTTTGTCCTTGACTGTATCCAGAATCGTCGGGGCTCATTTCTGATCGGCATATCTACCGAAGAATACTATAAAATGCTTCCATATATTCCTATAAACTAGAAAAATTTAAACTTGTCTCGTATCATTCCAATAAACTCGGGGAATATGCCCTTACAAAAAATATTTCAGGCAATCTATAAAAATCCTACCCTCCTTTTAACAACCCTTTCAACTTCCTATTCATTCCCGCCGTATCGACAAATTTCTATTGAGTTTATATAGACTTTTTTAACCGAAGTCTATAGAGTACAAACAAAAGAAATGCCCATGTTTCAATGAACTTGGTGTTACCATAAATCTATAGAATACCTATAGAGTAGACTCGATAATATGATGCAGTGCGGAGAACCAACTTAACGCCCACGTGGGACCTCCTCCCGGCGGCTGCCTTTTTTTTTTTTTGGACTGTGTCAAATAATTATTGCTTCTTCCAACGCTTTTTAGTTGGAGATACGGTTCACCAACCCTTAGAAACCATATTTCGTATAAATTATTGTCAAGAAACTTTTTATCATCTGGAGTGGTCCTCGTTCAAATGATTGCCTTTGAAGTAACATGGCGGTGCAGCAGTCAACACCAGTGAATCACTATTGTACTCCTTGGAATGTGTATTTGTGATGTCTGCGTATGTGCACAAGGCCGGTGCCAAGTGCATGTTTCCACGGGTGTATTGTGATAACCCTGAAATTAATGTTCAGGACCAACTTCTGTTTTCCGAAAAACTAGTCAAGTGTCAATAGAGAGAGGATAGTAACGCTGTTAGAATCTCTTTTCTATCAAATCTTTAGACAATGCCACAAAAAGAGTAGCCAAAAAGCTACAGTGTGGTTACAAAAGTGGATACATTTTCTTTAGAATACCTCTAGCCTCTATACATTATTTTCAAGGGAAATTCTGTTGAAATCGGATAAATATTTTTGCAACGGCGGAATGTGCCGTATGTGCATTATGCTACGCTCGACTGTGGGGAGCTTCGGGTGGTTTCGGATGCGTGGCAGACACGACCCACTCGTGCGCTGTTTGGGTTTATCGGAATGACCGAGACAAGTTTAAATTTCTTCAGGACTGGAGCATGTGGGGGCTTTAGTGAGAGGTTTCCATGGGCTCAGCCTCTTCCGAGGGCCCTTGGGGTAACTGAGGCAAGTGGAAGGGTATCTGCTTGGCCAAGAGGAGAGAGCACCTGGGAGACGGCGGCGCCATTGTGGTGGGTGGGGGGCGCCGGGGGCTCCGGGGCGCTGGGGGTGGCGTTGCCTCCTTGCCGTACGGCAGGCTGTCCGTTGAACGCACCGAGCTGCGCCTCCTGCCCTCGGGCGAGCACCTGCGGGCAAGGGCGGTCAGGGCCCGGCCACGCCCCCGAATGGGGACCCCACCGCTGCTTCTTGTCCTTCTTCTGGGCCGAGGAGCAGCTGCTCCCCATGGCGCCCCTCCAAAAGGGCCCTGCACACCAAAGTCTCATTTCAAAGCCAAATTCCCTAACTCTCAGCTTCCTCTCTCCTATTTTTCAAAAATAAATAATATCCGCGTCTGCTTGTGTCAAATAACCTTTTTTGAGCCAAAGTTGCGGCGGTGCCCTTGCCAATACCTATTTGTCCCACAACAAAACTTGCAAACAAGTCTCTCTTCGATAGCGTCAATACTTTAAAACTTCTGGAAATAGTTGCTGGGAAGTTCATTTTCCTCACATATCACAGTACCTTGCGGCTGCACGGGGTGTAGAGGAAAGGGTGTGTTCAGATAAGGACAGGGTGCTGTGTCATTTTTTCTTTTCAATTAAATTTTTAGATGAGGTGGAAAAACATGTCCAGACAACGAGACAGACCTTACTTTTGTAAGCTACTTTCTCATTTTCGTAAGCAAAAATGCCATCTGAAACAATGACTTTCCCAACTGCATGTTGACATAACTTTGAGGGCCGCAGGAATCAAGAATACTACTTTCTAAACTGTCAATATTTTGATGTGCGACGCATGCCAACTGGTGCAGTATTGGAATTAGCTACCTAAATGATTTTTGTTTTTGTTTTCTAGTTTATGTTTAACGACAAATAAAATGACAGCCTCTAGGGCAACTTTTTCATAATGAAGCATATTTCAGCAAATGTTTTAAATATTTCACACTTTTCTGAGGTGAAAATTTTTGTGCAGACTAGTATATCATGCTCTGCCCACGCTTAACAAAAAAATTAGAGTGTTACTGTTGTAACTAATTTTTGCGTTGTGCCCGGAACTTTGCCGAAAATAAAGAAAGTAAACAATGTTTACACCCTTTCATTCAGTTCAAACATTATGCAATCTTTGTGCGGCAATTAAAAAAAAAAAATCTACATCAATTTTCTTTAGACTTTATCCAATATACTCTTCACAACTGGTAATTCCAAACCTGCAAAAAACATGTTGCCTCGATCAAAAAAAAAGAAAAAGGACTCCGACCTCACTGCTTTGAGCTCTGTCCAACTACATCCACCGCACTCTTTCTCCTGTCGATAGAAAAATGGCAACCTATGCGCGCAACTGCAGTAACTTGGTCGAGCACGTCTCGCATGTAAAGGTGAGGAGCGCATGGGATCTTTCTAAGTCTTTTCACGAGTGCTCCGGTTCCTCTGGCAGTTGCCACTACAAGTGACACACCCTCAAGAAAGACAAGGATTTGAGTGACAGAACTAGTCTGAGCGTTGAGGAACTGTGCCGCCTCCTCGAGTTCTGTCTCAGCAGCATTTACTTTAGTTTCAAGGGGGTATACTATTAGGGAGACCAGTGGAACCGCCATGGGTGCATCCATTTCAGCATGGCAAACCTGTGTATGAAATGTTCAATGGCTTCCATACACAGGTTTGCCACTACAGTCATTTGCCGCAAGTCCCAAAGTGCTCTTGTGGTATGTAGATGACTGCTTCTGTATTTCAAAAAAGTCTGCCAAGTTCATGGCACACCTCAACTCCATCGAGCCAGCCACCCAGATCACAACACGAGATGGACGACAGCTGGCCTTTTTTCCATGTTCAAACGATGAGAGAACGAGCTCACATTTTCTGTAAAACCGACGCACACTGGCCGCCACCTCCAGTTCTACTCAAAGCATCCTACAGAAGGCGCCGGTAGTCCAGACGCTCTTGTCCAAGGCGAGGACCATTGGCTCGTCCGACAAAAAACAAAAGGAGCAAACTATCACACATTTTATTCACCGCACTGCCAGTCATACGAGCCAAGGTAACCTGCAGCCACAGCCGAGTACGCAGTCCCGCAATCCCATATATCCAGTGGCGTACCAACTTGTTTTTGAGTGGGGGGGGCAAACCAGACCCCCCTTCCCCTTCCAGGGCCGGGGGACGGTGCCCTTGGTAGCCCTTGGGCGCCACCAGCCAGTGTTTGCCCTGCCCAGTGGCAGCTGTTTCAGGGGGGGGGGCAAAACACATGCCTTGCCCCCCCTTTGAGAACTGGAAGGGGGAAGCGCCCCTTGCCACCCAATAGGTACGCCCATCCATATATCCTCCCGCTTTTGGATTTTGCCCAAGTCGCTTCGTTGCAAGCTGCGGGGAGGAGCGTTTCAAGATATTATTCTGGAATTGGGCTTTTTCGGGTTATATTTAGAACGATATAGGTATAATCTATAATAAAGAATATTAATCCGTTTTAATATACAATCAGGTAATTAAAGTCAGACTTATGTCTATCTCAAATACACTACTCAAGTACTGTATTTCAATTACTTTTGGAAGTAATTTGATCTCTTGCAGGTCCATTTATAATTGTTTCCTTATCTGACACTAAGAAATTTCCTGCAGCCATTAGCTTATTTTTTCTAACCTATAACTAGATTGCAGCGTGTTTTTGTTAATAAATAGTTGTGTTGTTTGTTTTTTAAGTGCTCACTCCCTTGTTGTATAATGCCCCCTGGGCCTTCAAGGAATAATAAATGATGATGATGATGATACATTTGATCGTGAGTATTTGCTACTCTATTTTTATTACATTTCTCAGTATCTTGTACTTATTATCTAAAATACATTTTTAAATCTTTGCAAAAAATTGTCGTGGAATATTTTACGGGAATAGTAATCCGCACACCCCAGCGCAAAGTTGAAAATGAACAGGAAACAAGCGCAGAACCAAAGATGCAGACTCGAAATGCCAACGAAACAACAAAAGGAAATAAAAAATATATATAAAAAAACTGCAATTTTGTTTGCTACAGCAAGAACAGCGATAGCCTGACTTTTTCATGAGCATAGCGCTAGCAACAAGACTGGAAACTAGCTAAGAGCAGGATCAGCTTTTAAAATGCAAACGAGTCCTCCCAAAGTTGTACGCCTTTTTGAAGGGATTCCTGAAGCTTAGTATGAAGGAAGTATAAAAATCGACAACCACGAACGAGAAAGACAGTTGTAGTTCTTCATGTCCGTCTGTGGCTGAGTCAACATAGATGTGACTGCAGCTAATCAAATCGAGATTTGCAACCTATGATTGGGTAGAAGAGGAAGGGAAAGGATGATCGGAGGGCGGTGTGAATAGTCACCTTTCAATTCAATGCACTACGGTCGCATCCATGTAAACGTAGCCTGTGTCATTCTTTTTGAAGTTTAGCCATCTTTGAATGCAGGGTTTGGGGTACTCGACTCGAAGAAGGAGCAGCGAGTACCATGCCTACTATATGTCAGCCCTCCCTGTTATTCAGTCATTCTTTTGCGTATATTAAAAAAATTGTTTAAAGTCAACTCCGGATACAGTGACTTGCGGCACTCAGAGGCGGATCCAGAGGGGGGGGGGCGACGCCCCCCCTAAACAACGTTGACACCCCCCCCCTTCCCCTTCTCGAAGGGCAATTTGACATGGGTGAATCCCCGAAATAAAACCGACTACCGGCCTGCCAGGTGGTAGAAGGCTCGGTACTCAAGGACGAGGGTTCAAATTAGGGTAGGTCGCACCCTAACAGGCACACTCGTACTCGACTTGGAGAACTACTCCGTCGCTTCAACCGAGACTGAAGTCCGTGGCGGTTTCAAAGCACGGCTTGGAGTCAATAAGCGTAGCGGCGCAGCGTGGTTCTGCGGCGGTTAAAACAAAATGCACAACCGGAGTCCTGTTTATGCTACTTTAGACTCGACTACCCCCCCCCCCAAACGGATTTCTTGATCCGCCCCTGGCAGCACTTAGTAAAAAAATGTGTTCAAGGTGTGCATTATAAAACCACCAGAATACGTGATTATCAGCGAAGTGACTATAGGTAGAGTTTCCTCTTTTTGCTCATTTGTCTAAAAATATATTGTAACATGGACCAGTGATGTATACTCCTTTTACTGGGGTTGCCTAGAGTAGCACTGCAATTTCATTTTGTTTGCTTCTGTTGCTTGCAAATGAAGCATTCTAGTATCACTGAAGTCGACGCAAATTATGCAATGCGGAAGTATCTTCGGAAGTAATTGAATTACATTTCAAAGTATTTGTATTCTACTCAAGATATTTGAAATGGAAAGTAACTTGAGTAGTACTCTATATACTTTATGACGCAGGCCTTTAGTAACTTGAATTCTTTTGCCGAGTATCTTGTCCAACACTGATTAAAGTACATAAAATAGTATAGGGACATGGTATAACTTGGGCTTTTCAACTTTTCATCATTTTTGTCGCTTACATAATCTGCATGCGCAGCATCTCTGTCTCCATCCTAGGTAGTCCTATTTGGGTCTTTGGAGATACCTGAATTGAGAGAATGTTCTTTCTATATCGCAGCTTACACATACATTTGCAATGCAGAACAATATCACTTCCGTTCAACAGGAAAAAAATTTCCGCTGTTCCTTTCGAGAAAAAAAGTTTTGCAAGTAGTTTTTTTCTTTTCTTTTTTGCGCTCAATCAAAGGGGTACGGAAACGAAATTCCAGGGTCATTTTTTAGCTTTAATCTGTTGTATGTTGCAGCATAACCTCAAAAATACCAGTCTTTCGTTGAAAGGCACAAAAAAACTAATTTTAAAGCTAATTAAACGATCTTTCAATGTGCACCTGGTGGATGCATGCGGAGCCTATTTGCGAGGTAATCTAGCAATGTTGGGGAACTTGCTACGTAGTCATGACGTAGCAAGTTCCATCGAGCAGCGCCGCTCTTTGGAATTCAACATTTTCCTTCCTAGCTTTCCTCCTCAACTCACAAATCGCGCATTGTACCAAACCCTTGTTTGTGCACCCGGACACAGCCACTCTCCCCCTAGAAGGTTAGCCCATTGCTCAAAATTTCGACGAAAGTTGCTTTTCCCACCCTGTTCACCCCTAAGCTGAGTGCTGTGGAAGCTACGTGCTCCTTGGGCCAGCCACACGCTGTCACCCCACGGGTACTTCGAACGGCTCGGTTGTAATGCGTTGACGCTATTGACACCACCACAACGCTGACAACGCCACCAACGGCAAAGCTCATAACCACGCCAGCCTTGCTACGTCACAAATGCGGGGAATCTAATCTTGTTTGCGTTGGATATCCCCCGACGCATCGCGCTCTCCATTCGCTCCTCTTCGAGCGCTTGCTAGAGTGCATCGTTTGCAACAAAAAATATAGCCAGTCGTTCAAAATACAAACGTGCTATTATCATTTACGGTTATTATCCGTCATGCTTAACTCATTTCCAACCAAATTTGAATAAAATTTCAATTTTCGTTTCCATACCCCTTTAAACGGAAAGAGATGGGCAATAAAAGCGGCATTTTGCGGCTTAATTTATGCCACTGCAGTTCACTGAAGCCAAGCCAGCAGAATCGTTTTCCAGGTTTGGAGCTAGCGCACGTGTTCATACCAGCACTTCGTTTTATCAAAACTATTTTCGAAGCAGAGTAATTTAGAAAATTATGGCATTCCATTTCTGGATTCAGAGAAAAATCAAGTTTAACTTGATAAAAAAAATAAAATAAAGTTGGAGTGTCACAATTGGGAAATATCGGGTTTTACCTCAAAACAAAGGACCTTACATATATACGAGGAACAAATGAACCACTGGCACATGTGTTGGGTAGAGAAGGACCCAGATGGCCCACAAGCCAATATCCACACTTTGGCGGCTTATGTCACCACCAGGGTTCTCCCTACGGTGGGCGGCAGTGGCTTTGCCGCATACTGCTCCGACTGACCACACATTGCTCTGAGTGACAGCCCACCGCTCGATTACACCACAGGACGACAATGCAATTTTGCCAGTGCACATGGCTGCAGACCATCGTACTCAGCAGGCCTTCTCGCGACTTATCGCATCACCCACTGCCGCCACTTTTTCAAACATGGAGAGCAGAGCCACAGAGCGCTACCGGTAGTGCGGAGAGGGTGAGGGGGGTGCTCGGCCGAGGAGAAACGCAAAAAAAACAACATACGCAACGAACGCGCACCGCGCAGACGTTTGCTCCGCAGGCGGTGAGTGGCAGAGAGCAGAAAGCCGAGACGACTTTTCTTTCAATGCTCAACGCTTTCTCGCGCCCTGGTTTGCTTTATCTTTGCTTCTTCGCTCGCTCCCCGCCTTTCCTTCCCCACTTAATCTTTTTCCATGGAAATTCGGTTTTGGTTCTATCACCGCGGCGTGGCACCTCTCACAGGGCGGCAAAGTTAGAGAGCCTACACAAAGTGCATTCTGTCGGCAAGCCAGATCGTGCCGCATTGCAAACTATCTCCCCTCCCTGGCCGCTCGCATGGTGGTTATGTCCACCCCTAAAAAATTCCCGGGGAGAACCCTGGTCACAACCAAAAGATTGTCCCCCTGAAGTGAAAGCGCAAGTCCCGAATTGTCCAGCCACATACGTAGGCTGGATCAAGAATTGATCACAAGCACAACACGGTCACACTGCAATGTAAGGGACCACCGAATTGATTCAAGGACACCCGCATCATCAGTGCTCAAACTAACCACCGACAAAGACTTTTCTTAGAATCACATTCAAACTACGCCAGAAAACATCAATAGGTCCTTGGGCGCTTTACCATCTGCCTAGGTCAACGGGCTTAGTGACCTGGCTGCCACGCAGAGGTCCCAAGTTCGAATCCTGGGACTGAATGCAGCTTTTTATTAACTCGTAAAATCCCTGGTTCTAGAAAATTCGAGAATGTTGTCGTTTGTTCCAGGACAAAATGTTCTAGTCGGAATGTTACAGAAAGTGGAGCTGCTATAAAAGGGGCTCCACATAGCCGTACGGAGTCAGTCCATCGCCAGCGCTCGACCCTGCTGTCACTCCGACGTTCGACGCCTGCAACAATTGTTCTTCTCTTCTGAGTGTTTGGGCACAAGTTTGCCCCATTAAACGTTTCTTTTCCTTGGTTTATCTTCACCTCGTAACCTGTTATACGTGAGATTTGGTGGAGGTGCGGGGTATGCAACCCGTGAAGCGTATGAACATGGCCAAATTGATGCTAACACGGTTGCCATAAACCATGTTAGCATCAATTTGGCTATGTTTCTCGCTTTATACCTTACAAGCCACACACATATTGCATCATGTCTTTGCAGACCCTGTTAGCACATACTTTAAACTTTAATTACAAGAGTTGAAAGAATATTAAAGGTGTACTTCGTTTTAAAACGATTTTCAAAATAATGCTTTTTTAGTTAAATGCACCTATGTGAGCAATTGTAAATTTCTCCCGCTAACCAGGACAACAATGTTTCGCGCAAGGATTAACTATATAAATGGCAATACAATGGCAAAGTTTGAATACCTTAACTTTTAATGCTATGGAAAAAATATTCTTTAATCCAGACCCTGATTGCGATTTTATTTCTAAAAAGTAGCCTAATACTCGGTGATTAATAATTTTTGTCAATCCCTCCTATGCCTAATTTGTCAGTGAATCCCGAAGGGAAAAATCCATCAACGTAACGCTGTCTAGCAGTCGATGTTTTCTAGTGGACACCTGTCTGTGACTGATTGTACGTCAAGCACGTCTGATTGGCCAACAAGTTACTCTGACCGGCAGTCAAACTCCAGTCAGACTCCGCTTGTCGGCTTTCTGATGGTTTCCTGGTGGCAGTCGGCCGCTGCGAAAAGCCGTCAAGATTTCTTGGTGGCGATTCTGACTGTACATCGATTGTCTCTGACTACGTCACGAAAGCTTTGACGTGCAGACAAACGTGCGGTCAAGGACGTAAAGTTCGTTCGGATACCACTATTTCGTCAAATCTATGAATACGAAAAATAATCTATGCATGAGCAAACGATTTCGGAACGTGAGCTAATAAAACCGCTGATGTTAGAGGTATGACAAGCAGGGCACCCGACAACCCTGATCGAAGCCCGCTGAAAGGCCGAAATGCCGAGCACGCCAAACGCGCCACTTTCTACTTTCGTCACTTTCGCTTCGCGGAGCTTCCATGAACGATCGCTCTCAACTCGTTATGTTTGCGCGCTTGTGCCACCCTGTCGATCCAGCCCGGGCTCTACAATATCTTATGTTTTAGTAGAATTTCTCCTCGACAAGAAATAGTCTGTCGTGAGTTCTGACTAAAGCCTCGTTTACTTGAAAGCGACTTCAGCGCATCGACTCCACTCGTTCTTCGAACGAAGCCGACGCGGCAACGTTTACATGAATGCGGACTAGAAGGTGGCGCCACGCCGTGTCAAAGCTCAGTTATGCAGTTCCGGCAGTTCCGGTCACAGTTGTTCAGGTGGTTCCGGCACCAGCCGTACCACGTTTTCCGGTTCGTCGAACGTGGAGGCATTTCGACGCGTTCAGTGAACGTAAAGATGGTGCCCGCTGTCTTCGGTGCCGTGGAAGAAGTTACGAGACGGAAGAAACATCAGAACCCAAGCGTTTAGTGCTCCAAGCCGGGCCGCCGGGTCACTCTGGACCAGAGGCGACGTGTGCGCACGCTTTGAGGACGCCTCCGCGCTTCGCCGCGCCAGCCAATCGCCGATCGCGACCGGACCCCGAATCCGAAAGGCTGCCGACCCATTGCAGTTTGGCATGGCATCTGGATGCCCTGCTGTGCTTGGTGACAATACTTGGACAACTCGGATACCGCTTGCCCGCCGGAACTTCCCGATGCACTCAACACTGGATACTGTGCTTGTGCGTGCAGTGTGTGTCGTGTTCCGTGCACCGTGTTTGGTGACGACACGCGCCTTCCATTGTCTGTTGCAGTGGTCGGCAGCGCCTCGAGTGTTTAGGCTCTGCGCTGGCCTGGCGGCGACGTTCGCGCTGCGGGCGCACGGATACTGACGCGCCTATCGTTGCCCTGGATGGATACCCACTGACCTCGGCTTTGAATCTTTACCTAGTGCGAAGCTGCCGACCCATTGTACTTTGGCTCGGCATCTGGATGCGCTGGTGTGCTTGGTGACAATACTTGGACAACTCGGATACCGCTTGCCCGGCGGAACTTCCCGATGCCTCAACACTGGATACTGTGCTTGTGCGTGCTGTGTGTGTGTTCCATGCACCGTGTTTGGTGACGACGCCTGGACGACCGTGTGCGCCGCCGGAATTACCGCTGCGCTCACCACTGGACTCTGCAAGAAGTACGCCGTGCTATGCCCTTAGCCGTTACAACCGAGATATCGTCGCAATTTCAGACCCAGTCCGCCTGGGCCTGAAGTCGCGACGATCTCTC